>PVJH01010150.1:23793-75389 GCA_004026705.1 Nesogale talazaci | reverse complement strand
CCCCCGCTCTCAGCCTACCTCCCCTAAGCCTGCTTCGTACCAGGCTGATGCTCCACGTGGACCATGGAGGTGAGCAGGCACCATGAAAGGATACATATATGTAACTTCTAGTTCTCTCTCTCTCTCTCTCTCTCTCTCTCCCTCTCTCTCTCTCTCTCTCTCTCATGATCTCTATATCGGTGTTGTAATAAATAAGAATAATCGCTACACACACAAAAAAACTAAAAAGTAAAACTAAAAGAAAGCTATCCTTAAACTGACTATTTGAAGAAATATTTATTAGAATTGTTTTGTTGTTTATATGAGATATCATAGTAGCTTTCTTGC
Source organism: Nesogale talazaci (assembly GCA_004026705.1). Lineage (NCBI taxonomy): Eukaryota > Metazoa > Chordata > Mammalia > Afrosoricida > Tenrecidae > Nesogale > Nesogale talazaci. Next base: position 75,062 of record PVJH01010150.1, on the reverse strand, counting down.
TAGATTCTTGTTTTTATACTATATTCAAGTTGGAGCTGGTAACGACAAGGTCAACAGTTTGAAGCCACCAGCTGCTCCAAGGGAGAAAAATGAGGTTCTCTATTCCCATAAAGAGTAGTAATTCCCCCAAATCCACTGGGGCAGTTTCTGCCCTGTTCTGTAGTGTCACTGTAAGCTCGCATCGACTCAAAGGCAATGATTGATACTGAGGTCCCTTTATTTAACTTTTGAGTGCACTTGATACAGCATGTAGTATTTATAAATGTTCACAGCTTTGAGGGTTGATGATGGACTTGAGGGTTGATGATGGACTTGAGGGTTTAGCAGTGAGAGACCTCATTAGAAACCAGACAAATGCCAGTGCCTCTGCATTGGAGTTGGGGTATCAGGATTTCCCCAAGATGTGTGCATGCACATCCATATAGACCTTTTCTGTATTTGGGGTGGGGGTATTTCAGAAACATCTTTATGAACTAGATGGATGCTTGTAAAATTTTAATTCTGCAGTATCAGTGGTTGGCGATGTTGTGAAAGGAGGAATGCTGTGTGTGAGAAACGAAACCTGATTTACATGGTATCTTATGTTACTTCTGTGCTTCTAGCTCTGTCTCTCGAGCAAGGCTTTGGTTATCCCAGAGTTTTCTTTTTTCAAACAAACAAACAAACAAACAAACAAACAAACAAACAAACACCCAAACCATTATGAATTAAATAAAAGTGTACAGAGCAGGTCATAGTATAAAATTCAACAATTCATACACATTTGGATTCAACTTACCACTGCAATCCCTCCAGTATACCATCACTTGCCCTACACTTCTTCCTGTTGTTTCATTACCTCCTGAAATGAGGGTTTTCTATGAGAGATTATATTAGAGTGGTACCATGCTGCTCTGGGAAGGAGAGAGATCTATTTCAAAGGCCAGTAAAAGACTCCAAACCAGACACACTGCTATCCTCACATTAACCCTATAAAGATAGGGTAGAACTGACCCTTCAGGTTTCTTAGAATGTAAATCTTTGTGGAAGCAGAAAGCCTCATTTTTCCTGAGAAGTGGTAGAGTTTTGAACTGCCGAACTTTTGGTTAGCAGCTATCACCCATTATGCCTCCTGTGCCATCCAAACAGGCTAATTGGAGCCACTCATTAATGGAGAGGAAGTTCTTCTAGGGGCTGAGCATTGCCTGTGTGTTGTGCCCACAGCTTTTAGGCTTCCAGAGCTACTTGTGAGTGGGAGATGTGTCCATTGTGCTACGGGATGCTGGTAGCTGGAGGGCAGATGCTGACAGCTTCTTTGTTTTCCTTTCTTTGTTTTTTCACTTTCAGATCGTTTAAAGTTTCTTTGTTTTTCATGACGATGAATTGCTTCATGCTTCCAGCTTTGCTTTTTGGCCCTTCTGAGGAATTTACTTTCCCTCAATTTCTATAAACCTGGGCTGAGCCCTGGTGGTGCAGTGGTTGTGCGCAGGACTGCGGCCCACTGGGATGGAGGTTCGATTCCAGCTCCACGGAGCAAAGGCTGAGCCTCCTACCCCCACCAAAAGTGATACCGAAAAAAAAAAATTCTATAAGCCTGCTGATTATGGAAGATTGATAAAGCAGATAGAGAATTGCCCTTCACTCCGTTTCTGGGTTTCTTCCCCAGTGTATTAACAAATGCTCTGCTAGTTGCAGATGACACAGTAGGTTTTTGACATAAAGATATGTTGACACTGCAAAAAGTAGCCTGAAGTATCTATGTTCAATATAATTGTCCAAGTTACAGAATTTGTTGCCTTCCATCCACAAGGATTTGGGGTTTGCCAACCAGGTGACTAATTTCCTGGCAGGGTTTCGGTGTGAGAGGAAAAATATCTCAACCTAAACTTGCAATTTCATTTCCAGATATCCCTAGTAGAGAAAAAATAGCAAGGGTTGTTTTGAATAAGTGATATCAATGGTAATAATAGTCTCATTCATTTTTTGGCCCATTTCAAGCATGTTGATTTCAAAGATTAAAAACTATATATTTGGCCTCCAGCAACCATTTACTCAATCTGGTAAATACACATTTTCATACGGGTAATTTTATGCATTACACATTTAATGGATCACATCAGCATTGTTGAATTCTTTCAGAACTGCAGGCTTTCTTTAAGGAACAGTGTCAGTAGTGCTTTTGGTGGGCAAAGTGGGGGGACAGGGGGAGTGAGACGCTTCGGTATCTTTGATCCTATGGACTAAAATCAGTTTTACAGCCAGCTGCAGACCATTTTCGCACTGATAAATTGATAGAAAATCTTGGCAAAAAGAAAAATCTTGCCAAACCATCTTCAAAATAAAACAACCAATTGTTTATTTTTAACAGGTTCTCTTGGCAAGATTATTCTGGCAGTAGATGGTTACTGGGCATATATTCTTGCTGAGGTTTTGCCCTTGCAAATAACTCATGGATCCCATCATCCTTCTCTTTCTTAATTAACTAGTAGTTTTGTGTTAGCTATAGACATTTATATAAAATATTTTTTGCGGGCTGAGTCCTGGTGGCGTGGTGGTTGTGTGAAGAACTATGGCCCACTGGGATGGAGGTTCACGTCCAGCTCCACAGGAGCAAATGCTGGGCCTCCTACTCCCACCACCTGAGGGCAGTGATGCCCCCCCCCCCCAAAAAAAACCAAACAAACAAAATATTTTTTTGCCTATAGTTTTTCAATTAATGAGACGAGAGAAATACTTCAAATATGGTGTTTGACTTTAATCATGTGAAAATGATTATTAAGATTAGTATATTTTTAAGTTTTCCCACCTGAGATTTGAAGTCTAAATGTTTTCCTAGAATAGACTCTCTTCTAGCTGGATCACACTAATCTAATGGGAGGTTTTTAAAGACAAGTTTGACTCTAAAACTATTGTTCACAGTTAAAAATAATTAGAAATGTCAGAGGAAAGCATTGTAGTTCTTTCTATTCCTTTGGTAGGTGGAAGATTTTAATTTATATTATCTGTGATCTTAGTCACTTTATGTTGTATGACTATGTTGTGAGTTCTATATTTTGTCACTTAATTTTGTAGTGAGTTTATTCAACTTTTTAAATCTAAATATTGAAGTACAAATAGAAATCATGTGGTATAGTAATCTATTTTCCAAATTACAGTAGTTAATAAGTGCCACCAAGTTTGTTCTGACCCTATATGCAGCAGAATATGAGGCTTTGCCCACGCCTTCATCATCTTCACAATCAACCTGTATGTTTGGGAGGCCACTATTGCTGCCACTGTGTCAGTCTATCTCATTGATGAACTTCTGTTTACCGTTGCTTGTTTTTCTTCTTGACACCCAGCACGATGTTCTTCTCCATGCTGGTCCCCTGTGTTTCCATGACCAAAACCAAACCAAGGTTACTGCCACTGAATTGACTCTGATTCACTGCAAACCTATAGGATAAAGTAGAATTGCACCTGTTTGTTTCTGAGACTGATAGCCTTGTCTTTCTTCCGTAGAATGGCTGGTGGTTCTGAATTGTTGACCTTGATGTTAGCAGCCCAATGCATAACCTACTAGCTTATGAAGTCTTCTGACATGGGACAGAGTGTCACCATTTCCCCTTCTAAAAAACATTCTGACTGTCCTTCTGTTAGTCTGTGATATGTTGGTTATTTTTCTCCAATACCATGATACATAATTCAGCATCTGTTCTTCTTTGATCTTCCTTATTCTTTGTTAAGCTTAAGCATGCATGTGAAAATACTGTGGCTTGGGTCAGTGCACCTGAATCCTCAGAGTGATAGCTTCACTTTGTAACACTTTAAAGAGGTTTTTTTTGCAGCAGCTTTACCTAAGGAAACACATCATTTTATCTTTTTAACTGCTGCTTCCACAAACACTCATTGTAGATCCAAGTAAATGAAATCCATGATTCAATCTTTTTATCATGATGCTGTTTATTGTTACAGTTGTGAGGATTTTTTTTTTTTTAAATGGTAGGGTGTGTTGTATACTGAAGGTTGTAGTCTGAACTTCATCTGTGTTTCAAATCCTTTCTTCTAGTAGGGGAAAAATAAACATCACCACAGATTTATTAGAATTGGAATCTCAGACATGAATTCATAACTTTGGTTCAGTTTGGATTTTCATGATAACTTTTTTAAACAAAAAGAATTTAGTTCTTACCTAGTAACAAACCATCAATAAGTAAATGTTACAATTCCATAGTTATGTTTTGAGAGTCTACTCTCTTTATTGTATTAAACTTTCTGGTCAGATGTGCAGGAAGCAGCCTTTCCTGAGATCTCAGAGTACTGTTTAGGCAAATGAATGTATCTGCTGCCTTTTCAGATCACCTTGTTCTTTTGCTCCCTTTTCTAGCAGAGTTACATATATCCTGGTCTATTTATAGTAAAGTGACCAGACTTTAACATTGGTAAAGCGGGACATCATTGACTAGGTGGGGAGGGAGGTGGAGGGGGTATATTCCCTTCCCATTCCCTAGCTTGTTGTGCATTCTTTCCAAAAATCACAACTTTTTAAAAATGCCGCAAGATGCGGGGAAAATCATTTAAAATTGGGACTGTCCTGCCAAAAGCGGGACAGCTGGTCACTTTAATTTATAGATAAACATTTTCCTGAATGTAACTTTTCAGTAAGAAATGAAAGAATTAGGTTCTTTCGTCTATTTCTGAAAAACTGCTCCTTGAAAAAATACTTCATACTTGCTTTGTGTCTCAGAAAAAGAATAGTAAATCTCTTGATTGTATAAAATAGACAGAAAGCTTTTCTTTCAATAAGAACAAAGCTGTGGGGCTGAGCCCCGGTGGCGTAGTGGTTGTGCGCGGGACTGCGGCCCACTAGGACGGAGGTTCAATTCCAGCAGTGGGGATGGGCCTCCTACTCCCACCACTGGAGAGCAGTGATGCCCCCCCCCCAAAAAAAAAAAAAAAAGAACAAAGCTGTGCATCATCTTTACTGTAGAAGCATTTATCATTTAATTCACTTCTGTCTTGTTTTGCCAACACTAATGGCAGACACAACCCTTGAGGAGTATAAGAAGTACTCCATTAGTAAGTTCCTTGAGTTTGTTGAACCTCACAATGAGCTCCTCAAGTCTGTAACAAGGGGGACCCTGTAGGCTGCCTGGCTGCACACAAGCAGGAATATACAGTAGTCTGAGTGACACCTTAAGTGCTCAGCTCCTAAACAAAAGTTTGGCATGTATTTCCAAACTTTGTACTGATCCTGCCAGTGGGGAACACACTGGTCTTAGGTAATGCTCTGTATGAAATTCTGTATGCTTACGGGCTTCCCACCACTGAGTTTACTGGAAGCCTATAGTACTCTGTGTAGATCTCTGTTCATTTCCCTCTCTTCCCAGAGTGTAGTATTGGAACAAACAGAATGAGTGTGCTGTTAATTTTACATAAAATCAGGAAGGCTTTTCTGATTATACTACAGAGGAGATTATACTACATCAAGAATTAGCTTATTCAAGATTGGTATGATACAGAGCTGATGAAAGAGGAAGTTTAGAAGGTTTCACTGGAGGGATAGTCTACTTTTGGAGAATATGAGGGGGTACCCCCTAAATAGAATTTCTTTTCAAAGCTATGTATGTATGTATGTATTTATTTATTTATTTATTATTTTTTAAAACTGGGCTGAGCCCTGGTGGCATAGTGGTTGTGCCCTGGGACTGCAGCCCACTGGGACGGAGGTTCAATTCCAGCAGTGGGGCTGGGCCTCCTACTCCCACCACCGGAGAGCAGTGATACCCCCCCAAAAATTAAAAATCATTTTATTGGGGGCTTGTACATTGTTATTCACAATACATAAGGAAACATACTGTGCCAAGCACCTTCACATGTCCAAACACCCGCCTTTCCTGCTGTTATCATTCTCCAAAACACCCACCTTTTCCCTTGAGCCCTTGGTATCCGCTTTTCCATCCTTTGCCCCCTCCCCCTGCTCTCCCTTCCCCACCAACCCTCAATACTCTATAAATTATTATTGTTTTGTCATATCTTACACTGTCCGACCTCTCCCCCAACCCACTCCCCTGATGCCCGTCCTTCATATAGGAGCTTATGTGTATATCCTTGCAGTTGGTTCCGTCTCTCCCCCCATATATATATACACACACATATGTGTATATATATATATATATTTTACAAAACAACCGTATCACCTTCAAGGTACTTTTCATTACACTTAATATACTTGTTAAATCTGAAGTTTTAGGAAACTTTTTTTTAAGTTCATCTGTTTGTATGAGTGATAGCACCTTCCTCGGGATTTTTTTTTTGGTGGGGGTCGGAGTGATCAAATCGCTGTCCTTTCATGTCCCTCTTTGTGGAAACACAGTTGCACTCAGTGAGGTCACATGCACGGGACAAGAGAGGCATGCTGGCTTTTTTTTTTTTTTCCTTGCCAAAAACTGGAGCACTGAGATGGCTGTGAGAGCAGGTTCATTGTCCTGGTGGCCAAGACTGCCATCAAACAGGCCTTTTTTGTCACTCATTGTGAAGCAATCTTTTCAGCACCTCTAAATAGAAAGCTTAATTAACAGTCTGACCTGGTAAAAAAATGTCAAATGCACTACAAGCCAACGTTTTTGTCTATTTGGGAAGTTGATGGATATCCAGAGTGAGGCTTGTCAACAGTTGACATTCCACTTTTTTTGTAAGAAGAAAATCACTGGGCACACTCGAGAGTTTTTCCCCATAGCACTCTTTTTTTACACGGTGTTCAGCATCACAAAAGTTTTTGCGGCAATCCCCTCACCTGCCCAAATAGAAAATAAAATTTCACAGCTGCATTCTTTTCTTAAATCAGCCATCACAGAAAAAGAGGTTCTAGTGAAACTGCTTTTATGAAGAAATTCACTGTGACTAGGAAGAACCTTCCCAGGCAATGCCATTGGGTGCACTAACTCAGAGCAAGTTGCTTGATGCTCACCAAGCAGAAAAAATGTTTACTACGAAAGCTTTGCGACCTGCAGCATAATTCTGTTACTTTTTGGTGTATTCCCTCGAATAGTTAGGGGAGTGGGGCCGTTAACATCTAGTGGGAGCAGACAAAACTGCTTGTAAGTTAGAACTACAGTTTTGATCTAAGCAATAGGTTTTGTTCGACTTCCAAAATACTACATCTTTGTTGTTAGCTGCCACTGAGTCAGTTCTAACTCATCGCCACCTTATATACAACAGAATGAAACTGACCAGTCCAGAGCCATCCCTAACCTATGTTTCAGTCATTGTATCCATTCATCTTCTTAAGCGTCATCATCTTTTTCGCCACTATTTAGCAAGATGGACATAGTTCTTTTGCTAGTTTGTTAATATGGTGAACATGTAATTAGATGTTGCTTATATGTTGAAGGAGAGTTTTCAACATTTGTGATCCTGGAACTAAATAAAAACCCTAACAATAATTCATTCCTGAACTGCTTTTTTACATGGCTTGAATCTCTACTGTTGGGTCTATGCCTAAGTTAAAAAATAAAAATACTCAAGCTGAACCCCAGTGGTGTAAGTGGTTGAGTGTGGGACTGCGGCCCGCGGGCTTGGCGGTTCAAACCCAGCGGCTGCTCTCAGGAGCAGCACTGGGTAGCGCCCACGACCACCAAAGGCAGTGATGCCAACAACAACAACAACAACAACAACAACAACAACAAATACTCTTGGATATTTCTGGATACCAAATGATTGGCATTCTAATCCTTCTCTCCTTCTTCCCCCTCTCCCCCCCAATAACTTGTGATTCCAAGTTCCTGAATTCTTGAAGAAAAGTTCTTCTGGCAGGAAGTGCCCTTTAAGAAGGGCTTCATCTTACTGGCTATACTAGTTTTCTTGGTGGGGGTGGGACTAGGTAGTTTACTGCTGGTGGTGGTTTGCTTCTGGCTGTATGGCAAATGAGGGAGCAGCTGATTTATTTATCTTAAGATGCACTCTTTCTGAAAGACCATGAGGAAGAATGCAATGAAGGAGTGGCATTTAAAATTTGGGTATCACCCTACAAGAGCTGATTGACTACATAGCTGCCATTGCTTCTCAGTATATAGTACCTACATATTTCTGTCTAAGCTAGATGATGACCTTGGTTGTAGCTGTAGTTTCCTTCCCATCCTCAGTTTAGCCATTACTTTCCTTAAGTTTATTGCTTTTTCTTTTAATAAATTATTTTAAAAAATCATTTTACTGGTGGCTTGTACAACTCTTATCAAAATCTATATGTCCATTCATTATGTCAGGCACATTTGTATGTTTGTTGCCATCATCATTTTCTACTTGAGCCCTTGTTATCAGCTCATTTCCCCCTCTCTCATGAACCTTTGGTAATTTTAAGTTATCATTTTTTTTCATGACTTACACTGACTGATATCTACCTTTTACCCCCTGGAAGAAGGTGATAGGTAGATCATGGTGACCGGTTCCCCTTTTCTCCTGCCACTTTCCCTTTAAAATTCTTGTTCTTTTGAAAATGTATGCTAAGAGGCCAGTTAAAAACAAAACAAAAACATCCTTAGATTCCAGTTGTTGAAAGCAGCAAAAATAATTATCCAACCATGGAAGTGTCAGGTATAATTTAAGAGAACACTCTTCTTTACTAAGGAAAATGTAATTTACTTTATTCTCTTACAGCTCTGATTGAATGCTTTGGTTTATTTACAATTTGAAAATAAAATGTGTTTGGGTTCAATTTTAATAGCTAGATGTACATAAGAAGTTAGTTAGGTTTCTCTTGGTTTAGGTGGCTAGATCATTGTAATAGCCTTTTCAAACTAGCATGTACTTTATTTTTTCACAAGGTATTGATGATGAAGCTGCACTTTACAAAATAATTTCTCTTTGTAAAGACACAGAAGCAGATCTCTGAATAAAACTTTCATGATTTTGTCATGGGTAATTATGAGCAAATGTTTTTTCCTTATCTAAATTTCTTCCTCAAAATATGTTCTATATGATGTTTATCTTCTTCAGGGCACCTGAAACAAACGATTGAAACTCCCTCGATTCTTTAATTTTCCTGGGAAATGGCCAAAAAAGAATTAAAGAATGCTTCCTTTAGTTTAAAGTTATATGGAATTTAATATCACCTTGGGGGCAGGACAGGGGAACCACAGGTGTCTGGTTCATTATTTGTTTATGAATTGGTTTTTTTCCCCCATTTATTTTACTAGGGACTTTATAGTTTTTATAACATTCAATACATCACTTGTATCGAGCATATTTGTACACATTGCCATATTCATTTCCAAATATTTTCCACTTGAGCCTTTGGTATAAGCTCCTCCTCCCCCCTCCCCCCTTTTTTAATGAATCATTTTATTGGGGGCTTATACAACTGCCATCACAATCCATACATACATCAATTGTATGCAAGCCACATTTGCACACTTAATGCCATCATCAGTATGAATTGGTTTTATGGACCCTGTTTGTGTTCTTTTAAAGATAAATGCCATTGTTTAAAATTTTCTTTTTCTTTTAAAGACTGTGTGTATATCGAGAGTCGGAGGCCAAACACACCATACTTCATTTGTAGCATTCAAGACTTCAAACTGGTAAGCGTTTTTTAATATGGTTCTGATGGCGCTCTGCACCATTCTCCCTTCAGTGCCGTGACTGTCTGTGTAGATTGCTTCTCCATTACTTTTGCTTTCATAGCCCCTGCCAGTTCTGTGGATAACTTCATGGCTTTCACCCCTTAAATAAAGGCGTAATTAGCTTTGTCATTTGTTTTCTAATACAATTTTATCATCCTTACATGAGAATGTTTCTGAAATCTTTATTCTTTTAGTAACTCTTTGAGCTTACTAATTTCAGAGATTTTCTTGAGTTTCTGAGATAGTTGTTTCTTTTTCTCAGCCATTGTTAAAATCCTGAAGTACACAGATAAATGTAGAATTGAATGTGTGTGTGTGGGGGGGTGGTGGTGGTTAGTTCTCAAGCAGAGTAGTATAATTTGCACTTTTGTAGAAATTGAATGTATTTTGAACCTCTTTGAGGCCTCTTAAGTGATCAGTGTGGGGGGAAGGAAGTCTGGCTTGAGAGGTACAGCTTTCCGAGTGCATAAATGTTGATAGCACCCAATATGAAATTTTGTATCAGTGATTTTCATACTTTAGTGGTTGGAATCTGGGATATCTATAGAAATTTTGTAAGTTATTATTCTCAGTATTATAAATAAATATGGTGATACTTCAGGAAGTTTGTGGGAAAGTGGAATTAAAAGATAATGAAAAATTTCCATGAACTTAGTCCTAAGCCCTGTTGTATACTTTGATGTGACATGTCTGTACAATTTTTTTTCAAATGTATGATTATGTTGTGATTTTTAAAATGCATTCATTTAAAAAGTTGTATGTACTTAATAACCACTGTTGCATGTTCTTTATGTAAAGTGACCAGATTTTAACATGTGTAAAGCAGGACTCCATTGACAGGGATGGGGGGGGGTGCTGGAGAGAGAGAGAGAATAGAGGGGATATATTCCCTTCCTGTTTTCCCGCCATTCCCTAGCTTGTGCATTCTTTCCAAAAATTGGGACTTTTTTAAAACACTGCAGGATGTGGGAAAAAATTGTTTAAAAGTGGGACATCTGGTCACTTTATCTTTATGTGTATTTCTTAAACTGTTGATACTTGAAGTAATAGTACTATTATTTGGGGATTTAAAAAATACCTTGATATAAAGCTATTCTTGCTAAAGACTTAATCACTGTTCTACATTATTGGATGTAGACAAGTTAAAATTCTTTAGCATTGTGTAGATGTTTATATGTAACTGTGCTTTTATTCAAAAACACACTGTAATTTTCAATAATGCAGGTATGTGTAGCTTAACATCTGCTCTTTGTCATACAACACACTACTTTTTCAGCTAAGTTCAAAAATTCATTGCAATGGCCACACCAAACCCAAAGAGAATACTCAAGTTTATGGGGTTTATATGAAAATATATAGGTTACAATCCAGATAAGAAATGTTTAGGATATAGTTTTATAGTTAGGGCATATTACAAAGTTCTCTAAGGGCAGCCAATCAGGGTCCCAGGGGCATGCCACTCTGTCACAAACCTCAACCTATACCTAAGGCCTGCTGCTGCAGCTTTGTTGCCAGCAAACCCAACTCCACATGGTCAAACCCAGAGTCCCACATACCACAAACTAGCCTCCTCCTATTCAAAAGCACTTATGTTTACTTACTCGGGGGGACTGGGAAATCCACCACTCTGTCTCATGCTCTGGTGACTGGTTCTGCTGTTCCTCTGTCATTCCTCTGTGTCAAAGCTGTCGTGCATGAAGGCGGTTCACTGTTCAGGTCCACTCCCAGGTCTTGCTGGTAGTGAGATTCACCCCACTCCTGCTTCTGAGATAGCTCACCAGTATGACAATGACTTATTGTGGAATCATATAAGCCTATCAACATTTTACCCCTACCTTCTAGCCCAAGCACCTCAGGGAAAAGTCGTTTGGTAGGAATTAAGAGACTGTGACTTAAAGGGCTACATTAAATAATTCACTGCCCTACAACATCCATGGTATATTTACCAAATAGGATGTTATATGATTTGGGCCATTTTGTGAACACCATATTAGAACCTATTGGAGCCTGGTGTAGCTGCTGGCAGTGGTGGAGAACCAGATAGCAGAGGCAGTGGCTGAGGTGGTGGGTTATCATTGAGAGGAAGTGAGGAAGGATCAGAATCTGCCAAAACCAAAACCCTTCTCCATCCACCTTACCTCAGGAGAAACCCAGACCCTGCAGCCGGCCATTCCTGCCCACAAGGGAAATTCTGCATCCAGAATATGCCCTCTACCTTACCTGCTCTATCTCATCCACGGTCCTGTTCTGCAAGAGTCTGGTTTTAGGAACTTTGAAATCCTGTTGCTGTTTGCAGGGGTCCTCAAACTATGGCCCACGGGCCCCGTGCTGCCCACTGAGGACATTTATCCAGCCTGCTGAGTGTTTTTGCCACCCCTGCTGTCCTGCTTAGCCGCTGACTCATCTGGGGTCCACCGTGAATTTATTTGTAGTTTTTTGTTTTGTTTTGGACTGGGGGGTGGGGGGAGCATCATCGCCCTCTGGTGGGAGTAGGTGGCCTCGCCTTGCTCCTGGAGAGCTGCTGCTGGATTTGAACCGCCAGCCTAGCGGGCCATAGTTCCGCCACCGGGGCTCAGCCCCGCTTTTTTTTTTTAACTGTAGTCCGGCCCTCCAATGGTCTGAGGGACAGTGAACTGGCCCCTGTTGAAAAAGTTTAAGGACTCCTGCTGTTAGGTGTTGTTGAGTGGATTTTGACTCTTAGCATCTTATGTACAACAGTACAAAAATACTGCTTGATCCTGTACCATCCTCACAAACATTGCTTGTTATGTTTGAGCCCATTGTTTTAGACACGATCAGTTCATCTCATTAAGGATATTCTTCTTTTTCACTGAGCCTCTGTTTTACCAAGTCCAATGTTCTTCTCTTAGACAGGCCTCTTCAGATAACATGACCCAAGTACATGAGATAAGGTCTTGCCATCCTTGTTTATAAAGAGCATTCTGGGTGCATGTCTTCCAAAACGGTTATGTTGGATCTTCTGGCATTCCATAGTTCTTTCAATATTCTTTGCCAACACCATCGTTAAAATGCATCAATTCCAGTATTATTTATTAATTGCCCAGCTTTTACATAGATATGAAGCACTTGAAGATACCATGGCTTGCTTAGGTTAAGAGCACGTTAGACCCCTCAGTGACATCTTTGCTTTGAAGAAGTCTTTTACAACACAATGTCTCTAGTCAGAATGCTGTTTCTTTTGTTGTTGTTGTTTGATTTTTTGACTGCTGCTTCCCTAGAAGTTGATTGTGTATCCAAGTTTAAAAAAAACCCGTGGCAGTTCCAATTTTTTTCCATTTATCAGATGACGCTTATTGGTTCAGGTGTGAAGTCACACTATTAGTGTTTGATCATTGGTTCACCTATAACAAGCAAGGTTATGTCATCTGTATATTGTAGGTTGTTAAAATCATAGTATCTGTGTGTGTGTGGGGTGGGGGCACATATTGAACAACAGGAGAGTTACTTTCTATGAGACCACAGCTGGACGTTAAGCAATGCATACCTGTATTTGTGTTCTGACACATACTATGTGTAATATTTCAGTCTGAAGAAAAGTAAAAGGTGGTTTTGAAAAGATATTTGACTCTGTATCTCCTTTGTTTCTTATTGTTTGTAACGATCCCACCAGTACCCAATTAATATATAAGTACATTCTGATTTAGCTATTTAGCAAAATGACATGCCATTTATTTGTTAAGTAGTAATGCATGATTGTCTAAAAAGAATTTGCCTTTTACTTTTAAGATATATTTTTCTTGGTGGTCTGCTTTAATTTCCCTGATTGTTTTGTAAGATGGCCTTGGAGTTTAGTTTTGTCATATCAAATGCCTTTTACTCAGTTTTAATGTCAATATAAATTTTCCCTGTTTCTAGAGGTCTTTGCTATTTATTTTATTTCTCCTTCGAGAGATGTTTTTAACAGATGCTGTGCTGACATCTGAAAATTTTGTGCAGTGGCCTTGTTTCCTAAAGAGTTTTATTTTAGTAGAGGTTGCTACCACAAATCTCTCCCTGCTCATTGTCTTTGTGTGGAATTTTTACTAACCCTACTACCAGTGCTCTATGGAAAATACATAGTTATGAAGTCAAGCTGCAAAGACTTCTCTTCTATCCATTTCTGACCCTCTTTTGAACTGTTTTTGTACATTAGTGGGTGTCTTTATGTTTGAACAGCCTCTCATGGAATGCTGATTACAATGTGGTAGTTGCTGTTCTGGGCAGAGGTTCCTGCTGAGTTACAGTAATTGCTCAGGGCATTAACAGCAATAAAAATGTGTGTTTCTGTTGTCAGTATTGGTTTCATACAATACCAACAAAGCTGTCTGCAAAAACAATGTGGGAAGTAGGCTGCAGCATGTTCGGACACACCTTTTTCTAAATCACCCAGTGCATTTTCTTTTGTTCAGAGTTCTTTATTCAGCACATACTCATAGTTGTGGTGTTAAAACAGCAGACTTGATGAAATAGGTGTTCTTGAAAGGATGGTGGGTTGTTTTTTTGTATACCCTTGTCTTTGTTTTTCTATACTATATATAACCAGATAGATGATATGAGTAATCATTTTGTTGTTGTTGTTGTTGTTGTTTTTAACCGCCCCCCCCCTCCACATTACCCAGGCTATTAGGGGAAGAAAAGGCAGAAGGAAATTTGCTTTTTTTCTCAACAGAACTGAAACATAAAGAAATCAGGCTTTTCATTCCCATAGTAAATAGCATGGCGAAAGTAGCACCATCAAAAACCTAAGTCCAGTAGCTTTGAAATATCATTGATATATTATGTTTTTAATACTTTTTAGCCATCTTAAAATTTTTAATGGTTTTGAATTTTAACTGAGAGAGGTATTTTGGTGTATTGTTTATGTTTCAAGGTATTTTGGTGCATTGCTGATGTTTAAAGGTTTGAAATATGTATTAAGCAAGACTGCAATGGGAAACAAAAAGCTGACACATTTGCAAATGGGAATGAGAAGTCACCAACTGCTAGGCACTGAAACTAGTGGAATGCCAGTTCATTGAATTTAAGACCCTGGGTCCTATTTCATGAGCTAATTGTCTATGAGACAAGGATTTGGATTGTTGTGGGACCTGGGTTGTCATGGGGTTCTGCCATTGCACCCCCCCTAGACTCATGAGTCTGTCATAAAGAGAACATAGCTGCCTCCTTGTCCTTTCCAATAGTGCCCACTTTCAACTTCCAAGCATATTCTGCTTGGCATATAGTCACTGTGCTTTTAATGATGAGCTCTGTCCAAAGTTAGCTCACACACTTTTCACTAGTGTAGGTGGCAGCTATAGTGGCACAAAGTTATTAAGTTCCTGATTGAGCTGAGTGTTTTAAAAATAGAATTATCAAGGTAAGTGAATTATATGTCTCATTAGCTTTTTTAGGAAGTTTTTTATTGGGTGAATGTATTTACAAACTGGGAAATCGAGTTTTTTTTTATCACAATGACAAAAATATCTAGGAAAGAAGAGAGGTGAAGTGAAGCCATAGACAATGTGTTTTTAGGGACTGGAAGAAAGTGGAATCACCAGACATATAGGCAATATTGTAGCCTGAGCTCTGAGCTAAACAACAACGTAGCTGGCAAAAATCTTTTATCTTAGCTCTTTGAAATAATAGTAAGATGGAATGACACATAGAAATTTTGTCACCAAAATTCTTTAAGTTTGGAAAACTGAGAGGTAATGCTGAAAGGATGAAATAAGAATTTCTTTAACATCAAAACGTATCTCCTAAAGTCATTAGAAAATAGATTAGTCTAACTTGTGCAAAAAATCTGCCTTGAGCATTATGCTCTTTTAAGAACGCTCTGTATGGGATCAAGGTGCCAATAGCAACTCTTTGAAATATTAGAAGGAACTTTAGGGCACAGTGAGTTGGTGTTAAGGAGGGGAAGCAGTGTGAGAATGATTGCAAAGTTGGAAGAATGTAAATTGATGTCACTAAATTGTACATGTAGAAAGTTTTGAATTGGTCCTTCTTTGCTGAGAAACTGATTGGTGTATTTTTGCTGGATACATTCTCAATAAAATAAAAGTTAGGAAAGTGGGTAAAAGGAAATTTTCATGAAAAAGATGACTGATTAACTAGTTAAAAAACAACAACAACAACAACAACAAAATTCTCCCCCCCTGCCCTAGACAAACTGAGTTGAGAGGTCGGCGAGAGGATCAGCAGAAGAATGGAATCACATGTAGGGAGAGCCAATGTGGGGAGGCTCTACTGCTCCCTCTGGTCTGCTGGATGCATACTACTTCCCCTCGGATTCTTAAACAGACCATGTTTCTTCTTAGTAGAGGTTCCCTTGCTTGGGTCGATTTGAATGGCTCTTCATTGATTGAAACGGAAATAGCATACTCAACCATCTTCTACCTATTCTTTTAAACTTCTACAACTTTTCTGCAATAGTTTGTGATGGGTCTGCTTTGAGAATTTTGCTCCTGAATTAGTCTTCAGTATCAAGGAGCGTTATTTCCCAAATTAGGAATGCTTTGGACTGCCTTGCACAGATTCTTATTGGATGCCCTTGCTGTGTGGCTTCTGTTGAACTCAGTCCTATAAAGGGGACTGAAGGAAGTTTAAGATAAAGTTCCTTCCCTCAGAAATCTTAGATGCAAATTGGACAGGCATCTGAAGCCTGTTGATAATGGATAGCAGCCTCCTTTGGAAAACACTGAAGAGGAAGCCACCCACTCTGCCCTAAAAAGAAGGTTGCTTTCTTGCTTATATAAACAATGATAAACCTAAATTTTATTAAAATCCATACCCTATCTAGACATGATCATGGAGGCTGAGAATGCTGTAGCAAGATCATCGCTGAGGTTAGTCATTTTCATTCAGTGTGTAACATCTGAGGTGAGTGCGCGTGGCATGGAACGCCGATGGCATCTCACTGTGTAACATCTAGGTGTTCTGTATCTTGCTTGAATAGCTCTACTGCATACCTTATTTTTGCTTCACAGATCAGTTATCTGTATCACTCCTTTAATGGTCTTCAGGTGCATTCTGTGTGGATTCCTAATAAGCTGTCATGCATATAATAAAGTTTGATTTGGGTTCTCTAGAATTATGCATTTGTAAGTTCTTCAGCTGTTCTTAAGCCACATGGATTTCCATGTAAAATTTGACATAACAGATTTTAATTTGGGGTAGATACCAGTGACTTACTTTGTTTGCTATTTAACTTTAACTAAAATTGAAAACATTTAAACTTACCTTGAGTTTTCTTAGAGTTGAGGTATGTAACTAGGGATATTTTGGTGTTTTTAGTCTACTGTTAGCTGAGCGAAGTATATTGCTACAACTCTGCATTGTTGAAGGGGAGTATTGTATATAATTATGTCCCTACCAGCACATATTGTAAGTGTTGATTGTGAATATGGCCTGGCTAAGAATTCATATAACTAATTACCTTGGAGAGAAGGTACATCTCCAATACTACAGTGAAATTAGTTGCCAAGTTATTTGTGACATAATGCCATAGCCCTCACTCTCTCAAAAGTGAGCAGCTGGGAGAGGAATGTTTGGAACCTCTCTCCCATCCCTGGTCTTTACTTATAGCATAGCCTTACTCTATAAACCAACTCTCAGCTTTTATTTATGCCCTTCCCTGGAAGCACAAAAACAAGGATCACAGAGAAATTAACTTCAGTTTGAGGCCACTTGCCATTGAAATTGCTTTCTGTCCAATAAACTTATTTTCTCAGAAATGGGTTAAAGCAAAAAAAAAAAAAAAAGCGGGTTTTCCTTCTTCAAAATGAAAACTCTGTTTTGTTTTCGTTTTTTTTTTGCTAGAGACCTTGATCGGGTCTGCTTTTCAAGGGGGGAAAACAAACAAAAAACCTCATCACCAGTAACACCACTCTCCTCCCTTTCCTGCAATTGAAAACTTAAACTATAATCCACAACCCAGCATGAAATGGAGGTATTTGCTTTTTCAGTGCCATCCCCGTTATCTCCAGTGCTCCTCAGAGAACATTATATACCACTTTGGGAAATGCTGATAAAATAATGCTGGGAGAGCATCATTTAGAGACTTCATTAACATGCCCTTTTTGTGCACAAACATGCATCCCTCACCGCAGTGTCATCCAGTCAGTACTGACTCATTACCCTGCAGGACAGAGTATAGGTTTCTATGAGAATAGAAAGCCTTTTTCTCCCATGGAATGGCTGGTAGTTTCTAACAGCTGACCTTGAAGTTAGCAGCCCAGAAAGTAACCGTTACTCCTACATTCATGCCAATACATAGTGAATGAGTTATATCACCTGTGTATAATACCCACCACATGTAATTCCAGATTCTCATTTGTAACCACTCTCTACAAGGTAGTGTGCATGGATATGCAATAAGCTGGCATTTATTACAATACTAGGCTAGTGAAAGCATGATTTGTTAAGTCTTGTATTAACAACTCTTAACTGGGAGCCAGGAAATCCACATACATTTGAACATAACTAGTTTAGAACTTGACATAATGTACTGGAGTAGATAGGGAGGAATAATAGAATACATGGGTTGAGAATGTGGACTTAAGCATTGCACTGTATTCATATCCCTGCGCCATCTCAGTTTTCTTCACTTAAAAAAAAAATCTTTGAAGGTGGGAAATAAGATACCTATTTTATAAGTAGGTTATTTCTAGACTAGTCCTTTCAAGACATTTTTCTTTCTTTTGATTTTTTTTTGGGGGGTGATGGGAACCATGTATTTTCAGGAATGAAAGGCATTTGAAGGATTTTGATATAATAACTGGGGCACATGTGTCCCAAGGGGTCTTTGGGGATGGGATTGATGGGATAAGATGCATTTCTTGCAATTCATGCAGTTATGCAGGGCCTATCAAATGGCAGCATGCACTAAGCGTGGAATAACAACTTTGCACTAAACCTGATACAGAAAGCATATAGAAATCTGTTATCTGTCCCATATGTGAAACTTATATCCCATATATCAAAGATATTTGCATGCATGTCTTTGATTAGCCCAAAGTATGCAATATTCTAAGTATTTAAATAATAAAACCCTTATAAAATATATATAATATTAGTCTGTGTGTCCCAGCCCCCCCCCCCATGTGTTCTGAGTGAATGTAGTCAAAGTTAAGTAAAGAAGTTGTAGGTCTTCACGTATTGTACTTAAAGTTTTCATACAATTTTTCCTAAGGAATTATGTGAACAGCCCAAAGAAGGTCTACTTTTAAGAAAAATACCTGATGATATGGTGTAATACTTTCTGTATGAAGCAGTGATCTGTCCTGCTGCTATTTGCTGATAATTCCTTAAATTGTACATCCAAAATGTTTTCTGTACTTTTGTCTTCCCTTTGCCAGCTTTGTTCTTTCCCCATAAAAGGGTTAGTGCCACCCAGCCATAGCTTCGTGACTTGTTGTATAATGGAATTAACACCGTAAGGTTTGTATCAAATGTTTTCTAAAAGTAGAAAGACTTCAACAGAACTAACTTAACAGACAATTCTTCCAAGGAGTTCTGTGTATTTCCTTGCTTTCATTTGGCAAGAGAGTGTTCTCACACAGTCAATTTCTAAGTGAAGACATGATACAGCTTACTGATTGGGTATAAGAGTATTTTTCTGGAGGCCATGTCCTTTGTTTGTTTTAATAAAGGCAGCTAAGAGCCTTAATACTTTAAATAGAATTGGGTTTATTTTATGCACCCTGAGTAGATATGAAATGTTCTTTACATATGTACATTTGAAGTTGATAGTTTTCAGTAATCTTTCCTGGACCCAGACAGGAGGTGTTATCTGGTGCCCAGGGCCCCTTCCTTAATTTTGGAGCAATGATGTTGGCATTCTGTTTGAACCACCACACCATTTTTGTTTGACGGAGAAGTAGAATTAAAACCATAGGTGAGGGTGAGGGGGACGAGAGAGGGATATTCCTGTCAATAGAGCTCTTATTGAGGCAGCGTGTAAGATACCTCAGCACCCCTTACCAGCTTCACCTTTCAACAGTCTACTTTCACCCATTACTGGCGTTCCTGATGGCCCATGTAGCATTTAAAGCCCTACGTATTCACAATCTCTCATTCAAATGGATTTTAGGATTCTGCACATTTATTTCAAAAAACAATTGAAAAGTTTTGTTTATTTATTTCCATAACAATACATTTCTTAACATGCTATTTACTAAGTCTGTTTTCTGTATGTGAATTTTTTTCAATTCAGAAAAAATTGGGCATTCTATTTTTGAAGCAGAGCTTAAAATGAATTTTGAGACAGTCTGATACTTGCAGAGATCTGTGTAAGAGTGTTGTTAAAATCTAATTGTTGAAACTTGATTCATTAGATCTGGAATTATGGAATTTGTTTGTATATGTGCTTATCTGTGTTAAGAACCCAACAGTAACTTAAAATAGCCCAAGAAAACCCACTAAAAGAATGTAAAGAAAATTAGGGAAACTGGGATATTGCAAAGTGTTTTCTGACATTTTCAAGTGAGAACAATGACATTCTTTGAGATGCCTTTTAACTATGTTTAAAACATTTTAATTACTTAAATCAGCTAAAATAATAATAATCCCATGGAGTTAAAAGGTGTTTTAGTAGTGGTTTTTGTTTTAAACACTTTATTGTAAAGAATTTCAGAGGTCTGATGAATTGGATTTTTAGTGCGAGAGATCGACTAGAAGTCCATTGTTATTTTGATGTTTATAGAAATTGTAGATCCCCTGTCTCACACAGAGGGACCTTTCCTTTGGCCCTGGCTGTGGGTTGGGAGAAGGAGCATGGTCTTTGGTAGGGACAATGAAGGCTGCTTACTCTCTGGATACCGTCATCTGCTGTCATTGAACCAGTGGAAGGCAGAGACAACGACTCAGAAACCCACTGTACAGAGTCCAGAATGTGCTCTAAAAGGTGATTTCTAGAGAAAGAACACAGTTAAGTGAAAGACATTCTCAGTATTAGCTTATTGTCTTGTGACTTGTATTTCTTAGGAGGTCTCTAAAAAAGACATACAAAAAGAAATGGTGAGTTAATGGAGTACATTAAAGTTTTGTTTATAGAAGTTGTTTGGAGTGGTTGTCTCTCAAAGGAATTTTCTGTAACAGGATTCCTAAATGTGATTAAATATTTGAAAGTTTGTTTCTTTGTAATCTTAAAACAACTTTAAGAATAAAATTATATAAACATTTGAGTTTTATGGTCTTTTCAGTTTATTTTAAATCACATGAGATTGGATTGGTTAGGTAATTTTTAAATGTTATGCTTGCCATTTAGAATTTTTCAAGAGGAACATATTCAGATGTCCTTATCTGAGTTTTCTTTTTTTCTTATAAGGACTGTGCTGGCTTTCTGAAGTTGCTTTGGAATCTTTCTTGTTGATGCTAAATGTTTACAAAGTTTCTTTAAAAGAAGACTATGGTATCTACAAAAATGGTTTCTCTCTATGAAAGTAAATACCTTTTTGAACTTTATGCTCTGTGCCATTTTCTGTATACTTAGCTTGCCAGGCATTATGAGAAAACGAGAATTCATCTGACTGGCATCTTTTGTTCTCCAGTGTCAAGCTTTGTCTGTTTACTCTGCTTTGACCTTTGCAGAATTACCATAGGGTTTGGTGCTGCCTATGGCAGCTCTCTGTGACTTTCCTCATGCCTGGAATAGTCACTGTACTTAGTGCATACTTACCTCATCTCTCCATCACCTCTCACTAGAAGCTCTTCTGAAAGCTCAGTTTGTCCACCTGCAGTTCATTTTACAGTTGTGTTTATCTGACACCATTGAATTTTTGTTACTTATAAGCAACGCATGCCACTGTTATTGTGCTTTGGCATTGTGTCACATCTTAACTTGGTTATTTAGAGGGGCACACACCATACTGCTTTATGCCATGACTCAGATTAAAGTGTGGCCCTAAGAAGGACCACATCCTTATTCACACTGAAATTTAAAAAAAAAAAAAAAGCTTTGATTGATTTGGAAAGGCCAACTTTAGTTATAGAACAAATCTGTTACCTGAGATTTCAGAGGCCATCTGTAAAGGATTTTTGCAGATACCTACTTGTGTGCTGCGTGCCCCTAATAACCAGGGTGTGAGGGGGACATTGGGCACGTTAACTTAAAACTTTTTTCTTTTTTAGGTCCACAACTCCCAGGCCTGTTGCAGATCTCCAACTCCTGCTTTGTGTGACCCCCCAGCATGCTCTCTGCCGGTGGCATCACAGCCACCACAGCATCTTTCTGAAGCCGGGAGAGGGCCTGTAGGGGTAAGGATAATCCCGTTTTTAAAAACTATCAATATTTTATATCCCATAGGGTATAAAATAGGAATATTACCTCCCTCCCCAGAGCCCCTTAAAAATGTGCTGTATTATATGTGTTTTTAAAGGAGTAACAAGTACATGCACAGAGGAAGCAAAATACGGGACTTACCTTACCCCTCTAGGACAGTTCCAGAAGTTAGTGGGGTTGGTGATAGGATATTTTGGCACCAGCAGAGAGCATGCTGGGCTGCTGCAAGGAGCAGGAGCTGGCAATCAGCAGCGAGTATGGATGTTTGCAACTGAAATGAGGGAAAAAGGGGGTAAGTTTGAGGCCATGTCTGGCATGTGTATTTCCCCGGCTCTTTGGGATTCATCACCCATGCATCTAAGTGATTTTGGTTGCCGTCCTCTCAGGTGACATTTCTTTCTGTAGAGAACTGCTCAGAAGTAGTGTACTGACTGCTCTTTTGTAAAGCTAGATGTAGGAGAAACACTTTAAGTTGGGATGCAGTCACACTTACAGCTTTATCCTGTTCCTTCCTCTTGCCTTGTGGTCATGTGGGAAGAGGGCTGTGGGGGACACAGCAGGATGAAATGGCTATAGCTTTTGTCTTTAGAACCCAGTGACTGGGCGCTGGTGAACATACAGGCAGTTTGTAGTGGACCTCACCTATTAAGAAACCCGTGTTTATATCTGTCTTTCTTTGCTGGTCTTCATGAGGATCTAATGGTAAATTTTAGAAGAACAAGTGCATGTTGTTCTGATGACTGCTAGGTATCCAGCCTTGCCTATAATCAAAAGAGATATTAATCCTTAGACGTTAACCCTTTCCTAGCCACATTATTGTCTGCTTTGATTTTTTTATTGATACCATCTGTTTTCAGTAATGGAAGGCATGCAGAAATCAAGAGAGATTTTTTTTTAAGAGGTAATGTGGATTTTAATACAATTATATTAGACACAGATGGCTAGCCTTGATGGTAGGATCTGTGAAGTGAAACTCCTTTCTTCAGCTTCATGCCGTGTTTTATATGTGCCCACCAGGCTGGAGATGTACTACAACTGGGATAGCAGCAGCTTTTAGGAAGCCTGCGAGGCTCAAAGTGCGTCCCTGGGTCACAAAAAGATTCAGGCATGTCTTGGTCTCAGACATATTCTTGAGAAACAATTTAAAAATCGTACAAGATCATAGTCATAACACTATCACTACAATGCAAGATACTGTCAACATATAATGAGTATTTAAGTTGCAGGGTCAAATAGGCAGATTTTTCAGGAGTTGGTGCATTTCGACATATCAATGAGAGATGTAGATAGACAGATACTTCCAGGTATATGTTCCTACCTGCCCATATGAGCAGCCTGGACCCTGAACCTGTGGGATCTGAGAGTTGTTAATACAAGAGCCTGCAGGATGTTCATGAACAGCACAGGTTAGTGGCTCTAGAAGGGGAGATTAGGAAAATAAATGGGACTGGCTTACAGAGCAACTTCAAGTCAGGCCAACCACAGGTTTTGCATACTAAGCAATAGGAAGCCTGGTAGGCTTTTGTTTTCTTCACTCTGCCAGACAAGCAGATTTTCATAGTTAGAAGATAATCCGGGAAACGATGAGGAAAGACTGAGAATGCTCCAGGTAGGCGATATGGCCAAGGTGTTAGATGAAGATGACCATGACCATGCAACTGGGATATTAATAATCATGTAACAAAATCAGGAAAAATGGTTGCAGCAAAACAACATTACATTTGGATAGTCACCAGTGTAATTTATCATTGATTAAACCAGGAAAAAGGAAGCTTTTATATTCTTGAAATGCTATTCACAATAGAACATTAAAAAAAAAAAAAAAGCCAGTGGACATGATAGAAGCCTAGTTGGAATCTCAGGAGGGAGATTGACAGATGAACAGTTTTTTTTTGTTTTTTTGGGGGGGGGCATCACGGCTCTCCGGTGGTGGGAGTAGGAGGCCCAGCCCCACTGCTGGAATTGAACCTCCGTCCCAGTGGGCCGCAGTCCCGCGCACAACCACTGCGCCACTGGGGCTCAGCCCCAGATGAACAGTTTTGATTTAAATAGGGCTACCTACTTCTAAAATTCAGCCTTTAACCATTGCCACTTTTTCCCATTTGCATTGAAAATGTGATCCTCATTTTGGAGCTGATGCTTTCTTGCTTTACTCTCTAATCAGTGTATATGTCATTGTCAGACTGTCGGTTTACAATACCTACTCACCAGGAATGTTTGGGTAAATTGCAACATTTTTTCATAATTACATTGATGTTGAATAAACTTTATATTTACATTGATGATGACCAGTATTTATTGTTATACTAGTAAAAATATTTGTGCGCCAAAGATCTAAAAATACATGGCTGATGGAGCACTCAAATGCCATTATATGTTTCATTGTAAAGATTCATTGGAGAAATGGTGACTATTTCAGTCAAGGTGGCGCTGCAGAAAGCTGACTTTATTGAATTGCACTTTAAAGGCGCTTTGTGCTGCCGGCGTCGCTGTAGCTCGATGTGAATCAGATCCAGTTGGCACAGCTCCTCATGTGTGGGACGCTCATAAATTCTGCAGGCACACAGATCTAATACAGTGTAATGAGGGAGCTGTTGGGAGAAAAAGCTGATTACTGGGTTGCAGACAATATCATTAGCATTTCTTGCTATGATGCACCAGATGTCTATCCTAATAGACTAGTTTTGTTAATTTAGTTTTTATAGGAAAGCACTGATTGCATCATAATTTAGCTTCCTTTGTATAGTCAGGTGTACATTTGTGATATGTTTGCATATTAATGATGTCATAAATTCATGAGACTGTTTTATGAATTCTTAACTTATATTAATTTTTTAAGTCTTTGTGCTGTTAGGGCAACATTTTTCTGTGATCTGTTTGCTGGGATGGTTTCTGGCAGAAAGTCCTGTGTCCACTTGTGATAGAGGGAAGAGGCGAAGGAAACTTTGCTGGATTCCTCCCCAGATAGGTTCAAGTTGATTTCATCTCAGCTACTGGCAGACTTGGGTGGTTTCTGTACAGATGGCACGCATAGTAGCATAGCAGCCTTTCTACCCAAAGCATAATAGAGTCATTTTCGTATATGTGCTTCCAAGGCGTGCAATAAATAGAGTCATTGTAAAAGAAACTAAAATGAACATTTATTTCCACAGTCACTACTCTGGCTCTGCTGGACTCATGCATGTTAGCCACAGCTCTGCTCTTAACATGGCCTGGGGGCTCCAAACTCAGACTCACCGCCATGAGTCCAGGCTGACTCCTAACAGCTCTACGGGACAGGGTAGACTACCCTGTTGAGTTTCCCTGACTAACTCTCTAAGGAAATAGGAAGCCTTATTTTTGTCCTATGGAATTGTTGACTTAACTGTTGACCTTGAGTTTAGCTGCCCATGGCGTATACACCATCAGGGCTCTTCCAGCAAGGGTCTAGGTCAGTGATGTTAAACTGGCAGCCCGTAGGCTGCATGCAGCCCCTGAAGTAATTTTTTGTGACCCACGATGCTTTGAAATTGTGCCTAACATATAGTATATTGTAAGCACTATCTTTTGAATTATACAAACATTGGTTTTAATTTTTAGACATTGATAATCTGAGGTATAAAGGTGCCTAAGGAGTATTTTGAAATTCCTTTACTTGCAAAGTCATATTTTTTTCAGGGGGAAGGGGAGCATCACTGCCGTCTTGTGGGAGTGGGAGGCCCAGCCTTGCTTCTAGAGAGCTGCTGCTGGATTTGAACCACCAACCCATTGGGCTGCAGTCCCATGCACAACCACTACACCACCGGGGCTCAGCTCCTCAAAGTCATATTTATGTGCATTTTTTCCTCCGGAAATCAGGATCTGTAGTTCAACCATGTTGCTAATCAATCACTGGAGATGTTAGAAACATTTAAAAAATGAAGACAGTAAACTGCTATTTGCTTAAGTTTGCATTTTATGTTGTACCAGATACTTCATTACTACTTTCATATTCAACTGCTTTTCATTTATTGATTCCCTTGATATCTAGCTTTTCATTTCCATAACAATAGTGAAAAATCCTGCCTGCCTATTTTTTGCACAGATGGTTTATTGACAGTCATGGACACCAGAGTGCATGGCAAAAACCAATGCTACTCTTGTTATGTGGTGACTTGGCAGTTATATAATGTTGTATACTGTCAGTTATGTAATGATGTCATTCTCCATTTGTGACTTCTTGTGATCAGCCTCCATATTTTGGTCTTTGGACCCTAAATTTGTCAGTGAGTATGAGGAGTGGGTATAGTTTAACCCATTTAATCTATGTGATATTATTTCTGATATTTGGGTTTTTTTGTAGGGAAGGAAACTTTACTCACATGTTTGCATAATGTAAGATCTTGCTTTTTTTGTAAGTGGTGGAACTGAAGCTTGAATTCAGAGAGCTGACTCTGTCTTGTATAATCTTCATCGCCTTCCCTCATGGTCAACTTCTGGGATGATCCCTGCAGCACCACTACCTGTGCTTCCACTCTGCTCGAGAGCTTCCTCTGGATGGATGCTGTCCCTCCACTCTATAGATGGATGGCCTTTGCTACTGAAGAGCTCTACAGGCTGGCCCTACTCTTAAGTATATGGACAGTAACATTAGTAGAGTACATCGGAAGCATTTTTGAGTGTCACTAAATTCGTGGTCACTAATCGGGTGCATGATGAAGCGCTTGGGTAATAAACGATGAGTGGTTTTAGTCTCTCCTGCAAGAAAGACTTGGAGATATATTTGGAAAAATAATTCATAAATACTTTATGGGACCTTTCTATTCTGACACAAGGTGTTGACAGAAAAATTTGTTGTTTCTTTGTGTTTAACGTTTTATTGACACTTCTTCCTTATATTATACAATTAGCTAGTTTTTTTTTTAAGTCACATCTTGAATTTTCTCTTGTTTATGAAAGGTGCGACGGCTGACATGAGATACTATAGATTTCCTTTTCAGCCATCTTAACCTCATCTGTAATATCTGGAAAGTACTCCTATGGTCCTTTTGCCGTTACTCAGGCATTCCTGTCTTTTGTTGTTACTCAGGTAGACCGTTCTGCTTTTAAGAACTTGGGCTGACAAACCAACTCCTATTAATTATGAAACGCAGGACGCTAAAGCCCAGGTTAAGAGTTGACTTTCGTCAAGTACATGTTTTCTGAGGGTCCATGTTAGGCCCAGAAACCAGGAGTCCGCGGACTCAAGGTCGTGCTCTAGTCTCATGCTACTGCTGCCATCCTGAAAGCTGGTTCATGGGACACCACCCTGTACTTCTTTACAGACCTAGAGTATTTAAACTTTTGTGATTGCCTCACATCATGGTTAAAAATATTTTTTCTTTTAGTTAACCATTTTAGCACAGAATATTTCTGAAGGAGCACTAAACCCCGTGTGTTTGGGCTGAATGGTTAGTGACTTGAGTCTGTTGGAAGCTCTGCAGGAAAAAGATGAGGTATTCAGTGTCTATAAAGATTTTCATCCGGGCTGAGTCCCAGTGGCGTAGTGGTTGAGTGCGGGACTGTGGCCCACGGGCTTAGCAGTTCAAATCCAGCAGTGGCTTTTCAGGAGCAAGACTGGGTAGCTCCCACGACCACCAGAGGGCAGTGATGGCGCGCCCCCCCCCCCCCCACCAAAAAAAAATTTTACATCCCCAGAATGTTGGGTAGGAAGGAAAAATGGAAACAGGAAACCTAGGGATGAAGTAGGGTAAATGATTGTACATAGAGGGGATTGCAGTGGATGAGTTGAAACAAAAGGTTTATGAATTATTTTGATTTATTGATTGTCAAACTAAAGATCTGCTCTGTAAACCATCACTTACTGAAGAAAAAGAATGAAAAAAAGGAGATTTCCAGCTTCGTTGGAGCTGAGTTATTCTCACTTACAGGGTTGCTGTGCGTTGGTATCGACTTGATGGTGGTGATTTTCATGCAGGGGACTCTTTTTTTGGGGGGGGGCATCACTGCTCTCCGGTGGTGGGAGTAGGAGGCCCAGCCCCACTACTGGAATTGAACCTCCGTCCCAGTGGGCCGCAGTCCCGCGCACAACCACTACGCCACCGGGGCTCAGCCTGCAGGGGACTCTTGTACCATTTAAAAAAATTAAAAGTAAAGCTTTCTATGAGATACTGTTTTTAGAAATGAGGTTACTTATTTTTCTTTATCTACTTATTATTTTTAAAGATCTATCATCTGGTTTGTTGTTAGCTGTGCAGTAGTTTCTAAGCATGTTGTATTGTTTGTTTTTCAGTTTTCCTTGACATTAGACGAAAAAAAATCTGGAATAACTTTATGATTTTATAACTACCCATTCTCTTTAATATGACATTTTTATACCAAACTTAATGATCCTCTAAAAATCTCTGAACATTCTTCCTTTCAAGGATAGTTTACAGCCCTCATACTCTTACTCACAAGCATTGTTTTACCTTTCCACCTGCATTATTTTGGGGGGGAGGGTGTGTTCTTTATACTGCTGAATTGAAAGATATATAAGTAGATATGTAGCATTTTCAAGATTTGCAGCATCTCCTACATTAGTTTTTTTTTTCCTTCCTAAATTAGTTTTACATAAAAGCAATAGGACTGACTCTTTGAGAGCAAGTGTATCTCAGAAATGGGAAGTTACAGTAATGCAAGCCTTTTCAGTCTATAGGAATTATTATGTCTCAGGCCTGGAAGGTGGACATTTCTGCTACCTTCGGTCTCATGTTGCACAATTAGATTGGTATAGGGTGTTTTCCAATGCCTACTTTTCCCCCTAAA
Source organism: Nesogale talazaci (assembly GCA_004026705.1). Lineage (NCBI taxonomy): Eukaryota > Metazoa > Chordata > Mammalia > Afrosoricida > Tenrecidae > Nesogale > Nesogale talazaci. The sequence continues at coordinate 46,457 of PVJH01010150.1, read as the reverse complement.
TTTTATTTTGATGTTTCCAGAGTATGCATAACAAATGGATTCTTTGTCCATTTACATGCATTCACTGCCCCCTATGGTTCTTGTCTAATCTTTTAAAATTGTTGCATGAGGAGGCCTTTAAAAGTTAGTGGGAGATTTTCACAATTGTTCAATGTCCTTTTGCTTGGACTCTGAAGCGTCCCACATCAATTTCTCATGTCATTTTAATGATTAGTGACCTGGAACATTTCCTCAGTCTATCTTTGTCATGGGTACTTTTAAAGAATATAGGCCGGGGCTGAGCCCCGGTGGCGTAGTGGTTGTGCGCGGGACTGCGGCCCACTGGGATGGAGGTTGGATTCCAGCTCCACCGAGCAAAGGCTGGGCCTCCTCCTCCCACCACCTGAGGACAGTGATGCCCCCCCCCCAAAAAAAAAAAAATAAAATAAAAAAGAAGAGAGAAACTGATAAATAATAGATTTTGGAACCGATAAAGAACATTTATTATTGAAATTATGGTGTTGATTTGAATCATGATAATGTTTATTAGTTGAAGGTTCATATTAATTAGTCTCTCTGGCCCTTATTTTTTTTCACTTGTTCAGCCAAAATACTGATCCACTATTTGTGAAGCCAGACCCAGGTGCTAATGGGTTTTGTTTTTGTTTTCAAAAGCTCCCCAGGAAATTTTGATGGGAAGCTTTAGCACTTGCAGGTCTGATTTTGAACTGGGTATTTTATGCCTTTGGTGTTTTGGTTTTGTGATGCTCTCCTATTATGCCATTTTCTCTTTCTTAGCACACGTATAAGGCGCAATCTATAGGCTTTTATCTCTAATACAACTATGACAGTTTAAAAAATAATTTCTATTTATATTACAAAACCAGTAAAATACTTGGGTGCTGTTGATTGTGACTTACAGTGGTGGACCCTCTGTGCACAGAACACTGCCAGACTCTGTACCCGGCTCACAGCCACTGCAGAGTTTGACTCTGGTTTTACAGCCACTGTGTCCGTCTATCTCATTAAGGCCCTCTTTTCTTCTCTGGAATAAATTCTAAGTGGCCATATTAATTTAATAAGATGGTTGGTGGATAATGTTTTTCTGAAATAAACCTAGAATAGCTCCCTACTCAGAGAAATTGCTTTTTAATCATTGACTTAATAGCTTGCTTCATTTACAAAGCAGGGAAAAAAAGCACATTGATTTTTTTTTAACTTGGAAGATTTTCTTTTTAAGGAATACATTAAATGTGACGAATGGGACCAACCACACACAGTATAGCATTGAATAGATTGGCCAATACTATGTAGAAAAGTCAATTAAAAAAATTTTTTTTTCACCTGTTGGGACCTGGATTTCGGCCACCAAATTTTGAATAAAGGAAATGACAGGTTTTCCTCCATCTTGCCTTTCACACAGGAGAGGTATGCAGAATTGGAATCTTCCTGTTTATAGTTTGGGTAAGTAGGCCTGGTAGAGCAGTGTTTAAGTATTTGGTTGGTGACCAAAAGGTTAGTTCCACTCCCTCTAAGAAAGATGTGACAGTCTGATTCCATAAAGAATTAAAGCTTGAGAAATCCTGTAGATTCTTTCTGTTCTGCCCTGCAGGGTGGCTATGAGTCTAAATCATTGCCATATTAGCAGACCTGTGTGTAGTGTGACAGCTTTCATGATGGCAAACCAAGATGTGGTTCAGGTGTAGTCCCCTCCCCAACTTTTGGAATGCTTAGGGTTTGGGGTAGCATATACATCATAAACAAGTACAAATAAAGTTTCTGCCAATAAGAGGTAGTTTTATTATGTTTTTCATTTTGTCTATCTTATGGACAGTAATGCTAATTCTTGACATTTTGAATTGTTCTCTGAGGGAGAGGAATGCACTACTAGGTGGAAAGTTGTTGCCCTTTACTTTAGTCTTAGGGCTAAAGGCCGATTGGAATGGGGTATGCTACTGCAGTGCTCCAGGGCCTTGAAACAATTTCTGTTTGGGCTGAAAGAGTAAAAGACCTTTTTTTTTTTTTTGGTTTTTGGGCATCACAGCCCTCTGATGGTGGGAGTAGGAGGCCCAGCCTTGCTGCTGGATTTGAACCTCCAACCCAGTGGGCCGCAGTCCTACGCACAACCACTACGCCACCGGGGCTCAGCCCAAAAGACCTTTTTAAAAAGCATTTTGCAGCAGCCTTTTTAGATCCTTTTGTAAAATGCTTTAGAAGATTGGTGTTGGTGCTAACTATGGCAAACGTTGGGATTTTGGTTTCTTGGACCAAAGGATCATTCATAGAAGAACGAGTTGAGGGCTGAGCCCCGGTGGTATAATGGTTGTGCGCTGGACTGTGACACACTGGGTTAGCGCTTCAAATCCAGCAGAAGCTCTCCAGGAGCAAGGCTGGGTCTCCTACTCTCACCATAGAGTAGTGATGTCCCCCACTTCACCCCCTAAAAAGAAGAATGAGTTGGGAGAACTATATCTAAAAGCAAATTTAAAACAGAAATGCCTGCCCCAAATGCTCCAAGGGGACAGGACAAATGGTGCTTAACAACAAAGTGAAAGTCAAATGACACTATGGTTTTTAAGTTAGGAAAGGGGCAAGCAGTTTACCAACCTAAAGGTTGGTGGTTTGCACTCACCTAGTGGCTCTGAGGTAGAGCAGTCTGGGGAACTGCTTCTGTAAAGATTAACCCTATGGAGCAGTTCAGTTCGGTAACACATGGGGTTGCCATGAGTCAAAACTGATGTGACAGCAATAGGTTTGCTTTGGTTTTTGTTTTTAACAAGGACAGAACATTCTGTTAGGGATGAGAGCAGTTTGATTTAGACACATTGCTAAATCAGAACTAATTGGCTTGTTTTTCATATAAAGTAATACACATAGATATTTGCCAACCTTAGAAATGCAGGAATATAATTGATTTAGAATTACCATTAATTTTAACATTTGGCTAATTTTTCCTGGAAGTTGGAAGACTTTCTGGTTCTCCTGTGTTGAAGTGAGAAAATGGGTATTGATAGTTGTTGTTTCTCCTTGATTTTTCCTGTAGTTACTGGCATTTTCTTGGATACATTAAATAGATCCTCAGATGTTTTAGTATTTGGCATACTGTCATTATGGTTGAAAATAAACCATAATGACCTAACACAATAGGTTTGCTTTTTTTTTTTTTTTAATAACTCTGCTTTTAAGACATGGAGCAGATTTTTAACAAACAAGGTGGAGTGCACAAAGATATCTGATACATTGCGACATATTTCAAAGGGGAATTTAGCTAGCAAAGGTTAATTGGCAGAGATGGGTGTAATCTCCGGATTTTGAACGGCTGCCGTGGTTACTCTTAAGTAAGAAAGACACGTCTTTGAAACACCAAGGGTTCTCTGGAAATGGTTGAGAAATGACAAACAATCCAAGGTGATAGTTTAAGGAGTGTGCTTCAGGAAAGGCACTGTGATTAAATTCCCTGATGTCACTGAGCTGTAAGGCTGAAGATAACACTCTCTTGCTGCTGAAAACAAGAATCAATACTCACTCCTAGATAGGCTAAATTATTAAAAAGAACCCTCTTTTCAATGCTTCATTATCTGGGATTGGCCTCAGATGCTGATTTATCTGCAGCACAAGGAGATTTGCTAGGCATTTTGTATTAAAATTATTGTCTACTGTGAATCTCTTTGGAAAATTCCCTTCAATTTTACAGTGCTCTTGAGTAGATTGGAGATTTACTTTTGCCCAAATGACATTGCATTATTATTTTTACTTCCTTTGCAGTCATTAAACAGAAGGTTATGCACATATACACTCTCTCCTTACCCCCCCCCCCCCCTTCTTGGTTTGTTTTCTCTCTCTCTCTCTCTCTCTCTCTCATATCGTTGTGGGTGGCTGGGTGGTTAACAGATTAGTGGCAGCCTTCGAAAATATTGACTGCACTTGACATATTACATTAACCTGACACATTGATTGATACATTCTGAGCTTCCTATGCTTCCTTTTTGAGAAAAATTCAAGAAGTTGGACCTGGCTCTGTTTTACAGCTTATAATCAGGTGCCTGGTGTGGTTTCTGCCAACTATTGAAGAAGAAAGCAGCACCGTCTTGTGAGCTTTGGGTAGTTGAAAAAAAGAGAAACTACTCCCAGTGCTGCTATTCAATTTATCAAAGGCCCCTGTGGGTAAACCTTAGTCAGCATCTACCAGACTGCCAGAAGTTATACAGGAGTCATGGGTGGAGAGACAAAACTGGTCTTGTAAGTTGGACCAGCACAATTGAAATCTTCTGGGGAAAGTTTGAAGCTTTCTTCCCGGCACAATGTGTCTGAGGGGGGAAAAAAAGCTCCCTATTTCAGTGTTTCTAGATTGGTGGTATAAACGTACATATTATCATACTTGTGGTACAACAAGACCTGTGTATAAAAGTTTTTATTTAACTGCACGGGGACAGCTGGGCATGATGGACCAATCTATGCTGACATGTTGGTCTTTGTAGTGGATGAAGTGAGACTGAAGAAAAGTATAAAATCAGATTACTGCTTCCCTTGGAAAAATGAACAGATTAAAAAAATCCTGTTCTCTAGTGTGTGCAGCAGAAGATGACATAAAGAAAGGGTGGATGCTACACAATGAGTATAGGGAACCTATGGGGACATTGGACCAGATTTTATGTTCTCAGGTAGACACGATGAATATGTTTCTATCCAACCCTTGGTGAACCATGCCATGGACTAAGCACCCCAATGACCTTGGCAGCCAACCTTGCAGCAGGATGGCATAACCCAGGAGCTACACCAGAAGGACTTAACATAGGGGACCTGCAGAATGAACTGAGCTTTGCCATGAAACTGCCTATACCCTTGGACTGAGGACCAAGGTGTTCAGATGGGCGAAGAAGCAGAAGAAAGTGGCCACCTAGTACTGTGGAAGTGGCTTTCATTGACCCTTGGGGAAGGCCCAGGCTTAGTGGGTGTCCAATGGAAGAGGACCCAGAATCACAATATATTTAGTACCTCAATAACACCCCTTGTAGTGATATGACAGGTTTTGAACTGTAGGGCACTAGTAAGAATTAATCCAGGAAGTTTTCCCCTGGCACTAACCCCTATACTGAGGGTAAACAGAACTCCATCATATGGGAGGTTGAACTGTGGAGGGCAACAGCTCATGGGTGGAACTGTACTCAAATAGACTGGTCATACTAATACTGTCAGGAGTGCTTTGTCATTGGAAAAATACTTCATGTTATCAGTATAATGGTCGTATACCCCAGGGGCATGTTTGATAATGTTTTGCTTTTTGTTTTCTGTGAGCTTTGTTTTCTGTCTTTAGTACCTTTTTTTAAAGTCATTTTATTGGGAACTCATACAGTTCTTATCATGATTAATATATACATCCATTGTATGCATACCACATTTGTACATTTATTGCCATCATCATTCTTGAAACATCCTTCTTATACTTAGGCCCTTGTTATCAGCTCCTCATGTTTCCCCTCCCTCCCCACTACTCCTCCCTCGTGAACCCTTAATAATTTACAAATTATCATTATTTTGTCATATCATACACTGTCCGATGTGTCCCTTCACCCACTTCCCTATTGTCCATACCCTAGGAAGGAGATTATATGTAGATCCATGCAATTGGTTCCCCCTATCTACTTCACCTTTCCACCACTCCCCACTGGTCCTGAAGGATCAACTGTCCTGAATTCCCCATATTTCCCACTCCAGTGTACATCCCCTGGTCTAGCTGGATTTATAAGGTAGAATTGGGATAATGATAGTTGGGGGGGGGGGTAGAAGGGGAGGAGCATTTAAGAAATAGAGGAAAGTTGCATATTTCCTTGTTGCTACACTGTACCTTGAATGGCTCATCTCCTCCCTGCAACCCTTCTGTAAGGGGATGTCGCTTCACCTACAGATGGGCTTTGGGTCCCCAATCTGTGGTCCCCTCATTTATAATGATGCAATTTTTAGTTCTTTGATGCCTGATCCCTGATTCCTTTGACACCTCGTGGTCACAGAGGCTGGTGTACTTCTTTCACGTGTGCTTTGTTGCTTCTAGGCAAGATGGTTGCTTTTGTGTACTTTCAAGTCTTTAAGACCTCAGGCATGATATCTTTCGATTGCCGGGCACCATCAGCTCTCTCTACCTCTTTTGCTTATGCACACATTTGTCTTCAGTCATTGTGTCGGGAAGGTGAGCATCATGGAATGCCAATTCAATAGAACAAAATGTTCTTGCACTGAGGAATTACTTGAGTGAAGGCCCACTGTCCATCTGCTGTCTTAATACTAACCGTGTAAGCATATGCATGTAGATTTATTTCCCCATTATCATAAATATGTACACCTAAGTACATGCCTGTATTTAAGACCTCTATAAAAGCCCTTTACCCGCCCCCCCTTCTTTTATTTCCTTTTACTTTCCTCTTGTCCCATTATCATGCTTTGCCCTCATTTGGGTGTCAATAATTTCTCTCTGTTACATAACTCTTGATCAATCCCTATCAGGCCTCTCACACCCACCATGTCACTGCTTTTGAATCACTTGTTGTTCCCTTATCCCTGGGTTGGTCAACACCACCACCTTTCTCCCACCTCCTCCATCTTCCATGTCCCCTGGAACCATCAGTCCCATTGTTTTCTCCTCCAGCCTATCTTATCTAGATAGACCTGCAGAGATAACAATATGTAAAAAACCCCAAGGCATCCTAAGATGAAGAGACCAAAGAAAACAAAACAATGACAACATCCTTTAGCACATTTGTTTGCTGGTTGGTTGGTTGCTGTTGTTGGTCTTAAGGGGTTATTGATTTTGTCATAAGACCACCAAAGTAAACTTGTCATGCTCATCCCAGGAACAAATAGATGGATTATGGAGTACTCCAGCTCTCTAAGCCCCAATCTAAGAACAGTTCTGATAACATGGCCCTGCTCAATACTCACCTTCATGAAATGATCACTGAAGATAAGAGTGCTACAGCAAAACTGGTGCCCGGTAGTAAGCAGAATAGTGTCTGGGTTCTTAAAGGTTTGTATTCAAGCAAGCAGCCATCTAAATGAGATGTCAGCTGAGTCCACATGGAAGAAGCAAACCAGCTTGTGTAATCCAAAGATGACAATAACAAAATCCAAATATGGTGAAGGGGAAAATATTAGAATTTAAATTGTGAACACCCAATTTCTAGAAGGCTGGGAAAGAGTGCAATCCCCAAACCTATCTGCAGAGCATCCAGTCAGATCAAACTGCTTTCAGATCCCCTCTAGCTACAGGCAAGGGTCTTCACTATCAGATAGAGATCATAGTAAACTTGATTATTCTAGTTGAACTTGTTATTTGTCAGTTGACCCTCCCTCTTGACCTGTCCTGAATTTGTTCTAGGCTTAAGTATTTCTTGCTTTTTCCATGACCAAAAATGTCCTCCCTTGGCTTTTAAAATATTGATAGCAGTCTTCTTTTTTCTACTCTTTTTATCTTTAAATTATTATTTTGTCCTTACCACTTTATTTTGGTTTTTATTGTTTCTGTTGTGTTTCCCAGTTTGTGAAGCACAGAAGGAATAGATGCATAGACATAATATCTCATGCAAGGGTTTATGTGGGTGAAGGGTAGAGTTAGGGAGGTTGAGTGCATTTGAGGAACAAGCATGAATGCAATAGGAAGGAGGGAACACTAGAATGCATTGTGATTATACAACTCATTTTAAAAGTGATTTAACCATGTAAGCATATGACATGTGAATACTATATCCAGAAAACCATACACATAAAAAAGAAAGCTAAGCTGCCAATAAAATGATTTATTTTTAAAAAGGAGGTGGAGCTGAGCCCTGGTGGCGTAGTGGTTGTGCGCGGGACTGCGACCCACTGGGATGGAGGTTCAATTCCCGCTCACAGGAGCAAAGGCTGAGCCTCCTACTCCCACCACCAGGGCAGTGATGCCTAAAAAAAAAAAAAAATAAAAAAAAAATAAAATAAAATAAAAAGGAGGTGGAAAGGAGGAGCTTATACCAAGGACTTAGGTAGAAAACATTTGGAAATAAAGATGGCAACACGTGTACAAATATGCTTGATGCAAATGATGTATTGAATGTTCTAAGAGCTGTTAGAGCCCCCAATAAAATCATTGGGAAAAAAACCAAGAAACGAAATTTGACCAATGATTACCATAGGTGAAGGGGAAAGAATTGTTGCATAGCCGCGATTGAATTTATGTCAATGGTGGTAGAATAATTTGGAAAAGGATATCAATAGTGGCTGTACAGCACCAAGAGTCTAATCAATGACACTGAATTATACAAGTAAAAACTGTAGCGTTAGAGACTGTTCTGTTGTGTATGTTTTTGCCATAGTTATAAAGGGGATTAAATAGTTACATGAATAGCAATGACTATAAATAAGAAGAAAATGTTCTAGAATTGAAGGATAGATGACAATTGTACAGTCTTCTTGATAGGATTGAATCATTGAAATGTATGACATGTGGATAAAGTGCTAATAAAACTTTAGTGGAGGGGCTGAGCCCCGGTGGCCTAGTGGTTGTGCGGGGGACTGCAGCCCACTGGGATGGAGGTTCGATTCCAGGTCCACGGAACAAAGGCTGGGCCTCCTACTCCCACCACCTGAGGGCAGTGATGCCAAAACAAACAAACAAACAAAAAAACTTTAGTGGAGAGTCCCCTTTTGGGGTTCCCTGCATTGAGAACTTACTAGGTCCAGGGGAGGTTCATGCTAAAGGTACATAGAGATCTCTGAGGAATACCACGCCCACAGACATTGACAGAAGACAAGGCTTCTTCTGCCACAGCTAACAGAGAGAGCTCTTCCTTAGAGCTGGTATCCTGAATTTGGACTTAATAGCTCCTACTCCATGCAAGTATAAATTTATTGTTAACGCTACTAACTTGTGCAAAATTAAATCATGAAGACAAAAACTAGGGTATACCTTGACATTTTCAATGTGGTCTCATATCCGTGTGAAAGAAGGACAATGAATAAAAAAGACCAAAGAAAAAGAAATAAAGAGAAGAGAGAAAGAAAGGGTGGAAATAGAAGTCTTTAAAAGGTGTGTGGTTATCTTCCATCACTCAGTTTTAGCAGTGGTGCCTGAACATGGAATCCAGCCTTATTGGACACTCAGCTGCCATACAGACGTTGCGGGGTTTCTGGTAGTTCACCCATGAGACTGAAGCTACCGACCTTTGCTAGAGGCTGCTGCTTCTGATCATCACTGAAGCCACACCACAGACCCAGTTTCATGAGTTAACATGTGCTGATGGGTGGGGGTGTGCCCTCAAGTCTTACCTGTCACCTGAAGGTGGTCTTTTCTTTGCGTAAGCTATGGATTACTTTCATTTTTGTGTTGCCTTTCCACCTGGTCTGGACAGTTGTTTACTGGGATGGGTTGTTTGTTTTTTATTTATTTATTTTTTTACACAATATTGAGAGTCCCTGGATTCTTACTCCTCCCCTACTAGAATACCAGCTCTCACATTACCCTCTGTTCATCACGGTTGAAAGAGAAAGTGAAGGACCCAGGTTGTTGTCTCTCTTGGAGCAAAAGAGAGGCAAGACTAGGTCACTCTTCAAGAGAGGGGCTCTTTAGAGTACACATTTGTGTCTTTTCATTATAATTTTTTAAGTTGTCTTAGAATTCTTAGCATACGGCTATATTTGAGAAAGAAAGAGGTATACCTCTTTGTATTTGAGGGAGAAAGGCAGAAGGACTGAGGTGTAGGGACCTTTGTTCTGCTTGGGTGAAACGAAGTTTGAAGAAATACAATTATCCTCACAGTGACTATCATTAGCTGTTCTGAAAGATGGACTGGAAACCTTCTACAGGATTGATGATATTAAAACAACACCACCACCCCAGTGAAATACTTATTTTAAGAAATCAGAGTTAAATTATCTTGCTTTATGGACTCGATTATTACCTAGATCAAATCATGTGTCCTGTATGTACACTTTAACATGGAACTTGGCTCAGAATCAGATTGAAGGCTGTCTGTGTTGCTGAGAGTCTTGCTTCTTGTTACAAAGAACATTGATAGGGGGCGCTGAGCCCCAGTGGCGTAGCGGTTGTGCGCGGGACTGCGGCCCACTGGGATGGAGGTTCAATTCCAGCAGTGGGGCTGGGCCTCCTACTCCCACCACCAGAGAGCAGTGATGCCCAAAAAACTAAAAAAAAAAAACTAAAAAACAAAAACAAAGAACATTGATAGGGTTTTCTCAAGCTGGGTTGCAGTGTCTGTTCCTTTGTATTAAAGTCTTTCAGGCATAGGATTCTAATACCCTGACTTCTGTTTTCACCCAGATTGACAGTCCCATATATTTTTCTTTAGATGGGTTTATTCAGATTATAATCATTTATAATGGTCTAACATGCAATATGATTTTTAAATTATTTTTTAGAATTCAAATGTCTCTCTAAAAGTCCGCATCAGTACAGATGACATGGTCAGAGACTTGCTATTTTAACTACCAGTAGGAGAAATGATGTGAACATCAATTAACTTCCCTTTACTAGTTCATGCTAGGAGCATCTGTCATGTTTAATAATGCCAGGTGACAGTTAATTCCAAGCTTTGTGTTCTCTGTTGCAACTGCTCTGCTCAGCTCTACTGTTGACACAAAAGTGCCATAGGCAATATCTAAATGAAGGTCTATGACTGTGTGTGTATGTGGCCTGCTGGCAGTGTTCCAATAAAAATTCACAAAAATACGGTGCGGCCCACAGACCTATCATTTGCTGAGCTGGTAGAAACAGAAGGACTTTTTCCAAAGCTTCTCTTTCCCCCCACTCTTCCCCCCAATATGGCTTCCTAGAGGAGGGCTTCAAAAAGTTTGCAGGGGGGGGAAATAGAATTAAGAGATAATGGAATTTGCTCAATGGCTTTTTCCCCCCAATGAATTTATTGGGGGCTCTTATAACATCCCATATATCATTTATATCAAGCATTTTTGTATACATGTTGCCATCTTCATTTCCAAAATATTTTCTACTTGAGCCCTTGGTATAAGCTCCTCTTTTCCCCTCCTTTTATTTTTAAATCATTTTTTTGGGAGGCTCATACCATTATGATCACTACATATGTCAAGCCCAAGGACTTTTTGATACTGCCTCTTGTTTATTTCTCTTATTCACCAAGATACAGTCAGTGGAGAATCACTCCCCCTCATCCTCCTTCCTTTGAAAACAAGAAACAAACTAAAACAGAAAACATTTTTTCTATGAGCTAATAAATCCCTTTTTTATCTGTCTGTCATCCATCTACCTACCCACCTTCCCACTTATCTAGCTGTACTCATGTTGCTGTTTTATGTAGTTGAGTGGTATAAAAAATGCCACAGGAGAGGCATCTGGCCTCTTCTGTCTTCACAAAGAGGAACAAGAAAAACTCGCTATTGTTGTAATGCTTATTCCTGGGAGGCCACAGTGGGCAGACCTCTACCTCCAACTTCATTACCAATTCAGATCATAACCATCTCTCTGAAAGCACACTCTTCATCTCTGCTAGGTTTGATAATTTCATTGTGCAATGGCCACACAAAACTCACAGACAGTATTCACAATTATGGGGTTTATTAATCATTTATTAAATTACAGTCTAGGATTAGAAATGCTGAGGATGTAATTCTTCATCAAGAGAGTCTATGTCTAAAGGCAGCCCCTCTGTGACACTGGACCTCTGGGTGCACTGGCTAGCCGTCTTTTTCAGTGTCAGAAAACTTTAAGCACTCCTGTCATAAACCTCCCCCTGGAGGCGCTTGGTTCTAGCTGCAGGCACCACCGTATGCAAATAAACCACCTACAACGAGTGATGCCTTCTAGGTCTTGGCTGTGCTGTTCTTTAGCTGTTCCGCTTCTGTCTATATGATTCTAGGAGATTCATCACCCAGGGATCTTGGGTCCAAAGGTTGCACTCTACTCTTGCTTGTTCTTCTTCCATGGTAGTAAGGTTGTGTGTCATGGTGAACCTTCCTCTGTGTTGTGCCATGGTGGTGGTGGGACAACTCCCCCACTGCTGGGGTGGCTTCTTTTATACCCAGCAGGATGGTAAATTTGACAAATCCCCATGTTAGAGTTCAATTTTTTAAAAAAATTAAAAATTTTAATTAGGGCTCGTATAACTCTTACCACAATCCACACATACATTCATTGTGCCAAACACCTTTGTACACTTGTTTCCCTCATCATTCTCAAAGCACTTGCTTTCTACTTGAGACCCCTGGTATCCCTTCTCCAGTTCAGAGCTTTGACAATCACAATTAGCTTTGTTATTGCTCATTTATAGCATGATCATAGAATCTTATCCTTGGGCTGAGCCCTGGTGGCGTAGTGGTTGTGCGCGGGACTGCGGCCCACTGGGATGGAAGTTCGATTCCAGCAGTGGGGCTGGGCCTCCTACTCCCACCACCAGAGGGCAGTGATGCCTCCCCAAAAAAACAAAAACAAAAAACAAAACAATGTTATCTTTGTCAGCCTCTTTCCCAACCTTCTCTTGTTCTTCTTCTTCTTCTTCTTCTTTTTTTTTTTGGTGCTGTTGCTGCCCTGGTGGGATTAGGAAGCCCAGCCTTGCTCCTAGAGAACTGCTGCTGGATTGGAACCATCAACTCTGTGGGCTGCATTCCCGCACACAACCACAATGCCACCAGGGCTCAGCCCAACCTTCTCTTACTCAGACACCCTTCAGGAGAAGTAGTTTAGTTTGGTGGGCATTAAGTAAGTTAATGGCTAGAAAAGCCATGTCAAGTAATTCACTGCATCACAAGTTGATTCTAACTAATAGTAACCTTTTGTAACTGAGTAGAACTGTTTCAGCTACGCTGTAATCTTTATGGAAACAGGCCTTTTCTCATGTAGAGTTGGATGGTGGGTTTGAATTGTGCTACCAAGGCTTTTCATCTGTGTCCATAAGCATGCCGGTAACACTATTAGTAACTTTCCGATCTTACTTCATTTAATTGTTTTCAATTTTTTAATTTTTTTTTAATTTTAGGCATCACTGCCCTCTGGTGGTGGGAGTAGGAGGCCCAGCCTTGCTCCTGGATTTGAACCTCCAACCCAGTGGGTCGCAGTTCTGCGCACAACCAGGGCTCAGCCCATTTAATTGTTTTCATATAGTCAGGTAGTCCTTGAAAGAACTCTTTACTCAATTTTTTTTGGGGGGGGGCATCACTGCCCTCTGGTGGAAGTGGGATGGCCAGCCGTGCTCCTGGAGAGCTGCTGCTGGATTTGAACCACCAAGCCAGTGTGCCGCAGTCTGGCACTCAACCACTACGCCACCGGGGCTCAGCCTTTACTAAATTTTTACCCTATTCAGATCATTTGTTGTTGTAAGATGCCATCAAGTCTTCTCCAACTTTTAACAGCTCCAAGTTCAAGAGAAGGAAACACTGTCTGGTCTCACCTCATCAATCACTGTGTCAATCCATCTGTAAAGAATTTTCCTCATCTTCTCTGACCCTCTACTTTACCAACAAGATGTCATTTTCCAGGGACTGATCTCTTCTGATAACGTGTTCAAAGTACTTGTGACAATTCTTATCACTGTCCTCTCTAAGGAGTATTCTGACTGTACATCTTCCAACACAGATTTGTTTGTTTTTCTGGCAGTCCCTGGTGATTTCAGCATTCTTTCTCAGTACCATAATTCAATTGTATCAATTCTTCTATAGTCTTACTCACTCACTATCCAACTTTCATTTGCGTATCATATCCCTTGTTAATTTATTCTTTGACCCACAAGTTGAAAGGCTAAATGGAAGGTATAAAACAAAAAAAATGTGTGTGTGCATGTTGACGTTAAAGCGGAATTTGAGATTAAAAAAAACTTTTCATAAGAGCTTATTGCTTATTAAATAAAACATTGACTATCATATAAGTAAGAAAAATTGCCCAAGGGAAAATGAACCCACAGTCTTAAGAAGATATAGCTTATCCTAACTAGTAGTGCTTGAATAACATGCCTTTGCTCATAGAGCATTATGGGAAGGGAGGGGAGATGGCTCCATCTCAACCTGTCATTACCAATAAAAGAACAATTCCGAACTCATTGATCTGACAATCATTCACTGTCTTGTTTATATTAACGAACAATACAATAGCCTCTGTTATAATAATATTATCCAAATTGTTTTTTAAATAATTTTATTGAGGACTCATACAACTCTTACCACAACCCATACATACATCATCCTTTGTGTCAAGCGCATTTGTACATTTGTTGCCATCATCATTTTCTTTCTTGGGGGGGGGCATGGATATCACTGCCCTCTAGTGGGAGTAGGAGGCCCAGCCTTGCTCCTGGAGAGCTGCTGCTGGATTTGAACCGCCAACCCAGTGGGCCACAGTCCTGCACACAACCACTACACCACCGGGGCTTAGCCTGCCGTCATCATTTTCAAAACATTTGCTTTCTGCTTGAGCCCTTGGTATCAGCTTCTCATTTCTTTCCCTCCCTCCCCTACTCCCTCACCCTCCTTCTCTCATAAACCCTTGATAATTTATAAATTTTGTTTTCATCTCTTACACTGATCGATATCTCCCTTCACCCACTTTTCTGTTGTCATCCCCCTTGGGGGGGGTGTTTATGTAGATCATTGTGATTGGTTTTTCCCTTGTCTCCCCTTCTTCCCCTTAGCATCTTGGTATTTCTACTCATATTATTGGTTCTGAGTGGTTTATCTGTCCTGAGTTCCCTTCTCTTAGCTATACCAGTATACATGCTCTGGTCTAGCTGGATTTGTAAGGTAGTATTGGGGTCATGATAGGTGTGTGTGTGTGTGTGTGGGGGGGTGGCATTAAAGAACTAGAGGAAAGTTGTATGTTTCATTGGTGCTATACTGTGTTCTAACTGGCTTATCTCTTCCTTGTGACCCTTCTGTAAGGGGGTGGCCTTTGGATCTGCACTCTGCACTCCCCCTCACTCACAGTGATAAGATTTCTTATCTATTCTGGTCTTTGATGCCTGATTCCATTGACTCCTCATGATTACATAGGCTGTTGTACTTCTTCCATGTGGACTTTGTTGTTTCTCCAAACTATTTTGTAATCATTTTATTGGGGGATCATACATCATTTTTCACAATGCATAAATACATATATTGTGCCACGCTTTTTTGCATGCCTGCTGCTGTCCAAACCTCCACTTTTCCACTTGAGTCCTTGACATCAGCTTCTCATCTTCCAAACGATTTTTTGAAAAAAACAGATGCTGTGTATCCTCAAATCCATTTTGGTTGGCTTGGCGACCCATTGTGCTAGAGTTTCATAGACTAGTGTATATGGGAGTAGATTGCCAGGTCTGTCTTTCACAGAGCTGCTAAAAGGGTTCAAACTCTCAACCTGTCTTTTAGCAACTGAACATGGAACAATTGTGCCATGAGAACTCCTTAGTCCACTTTTAGTGGCTCTGGTTTTATGTGACTTGCATTTGAAAATTTGTACTATTCTTCATGCTAATGTGAGATTTTTTTTTTTTCACTCATAGTTTACTTACTGTATTCCTGGCTATGTTAATCTGGGTAGACTAGAGAAACAAATCCATAGAAACTCACATGTATATAAGAGAGACTTTTGTATAAAGGGTAAATGTACTTTGAGAAAACATTCCAGCTAAGTCCACATCAAGTCCTTAAGTGTGATATTAGCCCATATGTGTGATATCTCTTCAGACTCATGAAACACATGCAATGATACCAAGTGCAGGAGTATCACAGGCCAGTGGGTGCAAAATCAGTGGCCGAAGAAACATGTCCGTGCTGGCAGGGGTCTCCCTGTGGCCACTCTAGTCCCCAGCGCTGTGACAGGGTAAGTCCATGTGGCATTACCCTCAGAGATGTCTTGCAGGAAGTCAACATTTCAGTAGAGAGTCTCCAAGGGAGTGAACTGAGAGTGTCTGCTGCCTCCAGAAGAAAGTACTACATTTCCCAGAATTCTCAGGTGCAGGCCATGCCCACACAGAGATCTCATTGGCTACCTCCAGATTGACAGACTAGACTCCACTCCTACACTTTTAGTCCTCAAATTGACCAATGATTATATATCTACCGGCTGACTTGTTAATAAAAGTCATCTATAGGGCTGAGCCCTGGTGGCATAAGTGGTTGAGTATGGGACTGTGGCCCGCGTGCTTGGCGGTTCAAATCCAGCGACAGCTTTCAGGAGCAGCACTGGGTAGCGCCCACGGCCACCAGAGGCAGTGATGATGCCCCTCCCCCCAAAAAAGTCATCTATAAGTGATACTTTTCCCATTCTCCTTTTCACATATGGCCTGTTTTTATAGTTGTTAAATCTGATTTTGTCTTAAACAGACTGGGACATATGTTTTAATCAGACTGTCTTATGGACTGGGACTTTTTTGGGGTGTTTTTCTAGCTAGGGGTGGGCTCACTTTATGTGATTTGTTGTTTATGCACACCCCTGATAACTTGTTTTTTGTTTTTTTTTGTGGGCATCACTGCCTCTGGTGGTCTTGGGCGCTACCCAGTGCCGCTTCTGAGAGCCGCCGCTGGATTTGAACTGTGAAGCCCACGGGCTGCAGTTCCGCACTCAACCACTTAAGCCACCGGGGCTCAGCCCTCACCCCTGATAACTTATATTGCATTTTGTGTCATCCTGATGAAGTAATTTCACCACACTTAGAGGTAGATCATTATTGTTGATTGAGTACTTCGATGGCTTCTGTGTTCAATTCTGGCTGTTTTACTTAAGACAAGCTTAAAAATTTTTAGGACATTCATTTTTCATATTTGTAAAATGGGGATACAATAACTTTTCCTCCTTACTTCACAGTGTTATTCTTACTTGGCAATAAAAAGAAGCAATATACTGCCTTGGGATTTTTACAGTAGTATACAAAATTAGGAGCATTAGTTATTATAATTGGTTGTATGGCAATAAATGTACAAATGTTTGACCGTGGATGGATGTATGGATTGTGGTAGGAGCTATAAGACTCCCCCTTCCCATAAATGATTTTTTTTCTTGGGGGGGGGGGGCTCACTGCCCTCTTGTTGTGGGAGTAGGACCCATAAATGATTTTTTAAAAAAATAGAAACTCATTACAAATTTCAAAGTACAAAAATAACAGTAACTGGTTATGTATAATAAAAAGTTTAAAAATGGTGGTTTAAAGTAAAAGTCTGTCTTGTTTTGCACAAACTTTAAAGGCAGACTTTTACTTTATTTATTTATTTATTTTTTGTGGCATCACTGACTTTTACTTTAAACAGTCATCATTTGGGTTTTTATTATATGCAAGTCTCTTGAATTGATGAGTTGCTTTTGAAATGTTTCAACAAGCTGACACAGCACCAGAAGCATTATGCCAACCTGCTAGAAGAGAGCCGCATTTGTATTTAAGAAAGGTGGCCTGAAGGACTTAACAGAAATTTTAGCTAGAGTCAGAAGAGGACATAGTATGAGAAATATCATCTTGATGTCAAGTGAAAGAAAATATTAGAAATAATGTGCTTTATTGACTATGTAGAGACGTTAGGTTATGTGGACCATAACAAACTATGACTTGCTTGAGAAGAATCAGAAATTTTAAAACATACAGAACCTGTGTTCCTGCAGAACCTGTACATAGACCAAGAAGCAGTTGTTAGACCAGAACAAGGAAATATTGCATGGTTTAAAATCAGGAAAAGTTCGCTTTGCCATAGAAGTCTATTTGCTGAGCAGAATCAGAGGCTGTTCTGTTTGAAGAACTTGGCATTAGGATTGGAGCAAGATTTATTAATCTGCATGCCGAGAATACATTTTTTACTGAAAGTGATGAGAATTTGAGGCATTTGCTGATGAAAATCAAAGATTGTAGCTTTCAATGTGGATTGTAACTCAATGTGTAAAGAAAACCAAAACCGTAATGGGAGAAAGATGAGGGGGTAGAGGGGATAGGGAGATAAAAGGGAGTTCAAAAATGAAAAGATAACAGAGGGAACAGGGCACTAATCTACCCAGGGTGGGGGGAGGGGGAGTACTGGTCTTGTCTCCACAGAAACTGGAGTGGGCAAGCAGTTCCTACCACAAAGCACCCAACCAGTAGGACAGTGTGGATGCATGGAAGGATGCAAGAAAAGAGAGAGCTACAGAGCTGGAAGCAACCAGAGTCATATGGACTCCTTTTCTAGAAGTGGGCGAGGCTGAGAACAGGCTGGGGGAGGGGCCAGCATCCCACACCCACAGGGACAAAGACAAGAAGGGAGGAAGAGATAGAGAGCTGGTCCAAGCTCCACGCCGACACACGATGCTCAGAGGAATGCATCCCTCTGGAGACCCAATGCGCCACAGAAAGGACTGGGCAAACAACGGTTCCTGGGGGCACGAGAGGGGAGGGAGGAGAAGGGAGTATGGGCAAACACATGGATGGGGAAGGGGGAGCTACAAGTCGTCTGGAATCGATGGAAAGGAGGGTGTGGGAGGCCTGGTCGGGTATAAGCAAGGACAATGAATCTATGAGGAAACACTGAAACACCAACGAAGGTGGAACAAGATGGTGGGACAGGAGGGAGACGGAAGGAAATAGAGGAAAGAACTAGAAAGCAAAGGGCACTTGCAGAGGTCTAACATAGGTATGTCCATATATAAATACAACTATCTGTTATAAGGTGGGAATAAATTTAAGAACATATCTATAGGCCAAATATTAGGACAGCAGGTGGACCTTGGGCCCTCACCCTGGTGCTCCCTCAATGCAAGAACACATTTTTCTATGAATCTGGCATTCCTCAAGGCTCACTGGCCCAACATGATCACTGAAGTAAAATGGGTGCATAAGCAAATGTGGTGAAAAAAGACGATGGTGGTCAGCCATCAAAGGGCATATCGTCTGGAGTCTTAAAAGCCTAAAGATAAACAGTAGACCATCCACTTGAGAAGAGACCACACCCACACAGAAGAAGCACAACAGCCAGTGTGGTCACATGGTGGTGAAAGGTCTAGGCAATAGACATCAAACGGGGGGTGGGGGGGAAACACATATTAATGTGTGCACACCCCCCCAAGGTGCCCACTGAGGACATGTGGGAGCATGAGCAAGAGTGGTGAAGAAAGCTGATGGTGCCTCGCTATCAAAAGATACAGCGTCTGGGGACTTAAAGGCTTGAGCATAAACAAGCAGCCATCTAGCTCGGGAGCAACAAAACCCACCATAAAAGAAGCTCACTTGCCCTGGTGGCATAGTGGTTGTGCGTGGGACTGCGGCCCACTGGGACGGAGGTTCAATTCCAGCAGTGGGGCTGGGCCTCCTACTCCCACCACCAGAGAGCAGTGATGCACCCCCCCCCCAAAACAAAACAAAACTCAGTTACCTGTGCGATCATGAGGTGCTGAAACAATCAGGCATCAAAGAACAAAAATCAAAATCAATGAACCAATTAACTCCCGATATCGCTGAAGACAAATGGATACAGAGGTAAACAAAAGATGGTGCCCAGTTACCAAATGATTGAATGTCTAGAGTCTCAAAGACTTCAAGATAACTGAGTCGCCATTCCGCATGGAGACAGCAAAGTCCACAGGGAAGAAGCACACCAGGAAGTGTGATCAAGAGGGCCCAAAGGGAGCAGATATCGAGCATCAAAGAACAGGAGTCACTTCATTACGAGTGAGGGTAGGGCCAGAATGGGGAATTAAGGGCCACTGGTGGGTAATTGGCCACCCCTTTACAGGGGAGCCACGGGAAGGAGACAGACTAGTCAGAGTGCAGCCAGGCAGTGATGATGCATACAAGTTTCCTCTAGTTCCTCAGATCTCCCTATCCCCTAGCCATCATGATCCCAATTCTACCTTGCACATCCGGATGGACTGGAGAAGGTACACTAGTGGAGAGGGGGGCTGGAGATATGGGGAAATCAGGATGAATGAGCCCCCTCGGGCTGGTGGTTAGATTGGAACTACTGGATGGGTGGAGAGAAGATGGGGTAGAGATGGAACCAGCTGCAAGGATCTACATATGACCTATCTGGAGGATGGGCATGGGGGAGTGGACTGAGGGAGGTGTCGGGCAGGGTAACATATAACAGAATAATAATAATTTATAAAGTATTGAGGGTGGATGGGGGAGAGAGAGCAGAGGGACAGGGGAGGGGTTGGAGGAACCGACACCAGGGGCTGGGAGAAAGGGCGGATGGTTGGAGAATGATGACGGGAGCGGATATGTGAGGGTTCTTGTCACAGTATGATTATTTATGTATTGGAAAAATGATGTACGAGCCCCTAATAAAATGATTTTTAATTAATTAAAAAAGAAAAAAAGAAAACCAAAACCCTCCAGTTGGACTAGTAGACATTAGGATAAATGGAGAAAAGATAGAAGTCAAGGATTTAATTTTATTTGGATTCACAAATACCTTTTATGGAAGCAATAATCAAGTCATCAAGGGCTGAGCCCCGGTGGCGTAGTGGTTGTGCGCGGGACTGCGGCCCACTGGGACGGAGGCTCAATTCCAGCAGTGGGGCTGGGCCTCCTACTCCCACCGCCGGAGAGCAGTGATGCCCCCCCCCCAAAAAAAAAAAATCAAGTCATCAAGTGACATATTTCACTGAGCAAATCTGCATTAGAAATATTTTAAAGTACTATAATGCCACACGGAGAATGGTGTACATTGAATCCAAGCCATGGTATTTTCAGTTGATAAAGAGGACCACATACTCAAATATCGATACATCTGAATATAGTGTTGGCAAAGAATTTTGAAGGTACCATGAATTATCAAAAGAAGCAAATCTGTGTTGGAAGAAATACAACTCCCCCCCCCCCCCCCCAAACAAAAAGTGTCAAAATGCTGCTTATAGTAAAACTGCTCACATTCATTGTGCATGTTATTAGGAGAGACCAGTCTTTGGAAAATAGCTTATTGCTTTGTAAAAATAAAGGATCAGAGAGCTAAAGTAAGACCCCTTGATGCTCTATCCAAATCTCTACCTTCACTCTGTTGCCTAGTCTCATTTCCAAGTTACTTTTAGGCTGTTCAGGGAACTGGCTTCATCAGATATGGGTTAGTGGAAGGATGAGGAAAATGGGGTCTAGCTGGGGAAATTTGTCCCATTAATTGTCTTAGGGTAGCATTGTGCTCTGTAGTTCTTAACTTGTGTATAATAATTCTTTGTGACTGTATTTGGAGTATGGGAAGAAGGTGGAAGCAGGAGCCACCAGTTGGTTTATATAGTCAGGTGTCCACTGAAAATAGAGTGTGCTTGGACTTTCATCTAAAGGCACAAATGTTTCATTTTCTCTCCTAAGTCAGGAAATGAGTGCTGGTGGTCATTTGCCATTCACTGCTGGTGAGAAGACCAGCATTGGTCACAGCTGGTCAGTGGTTGCTGGAAGGGTCAGGACTTGTCTTGCTTTCAAAGCATATTTCTTTTGACCTTTCTTTTTAAGAATTTGATATCTTTTTCACTTGTTTTATCCCAAAAAAGCTTCTTCACAGCACCACTTACCTGCCAGCACTGGTGGCAGCTTTTTACTTTCGTGCCACCCTGTGGATGTTGGGACAGGGCATTGCAGATCTGAGGGTTGTGCCATAGACATCTCTGGTAGCTTCTCTTCAGAGTCTCGGTTAGAAGAAGCACATTGGCTTTCTTCTTTATAGAGAACACACATCTGAAAAGCTTGTGCTCAGTTCTTAATATCTGAAATGACTGAATAACATTCAGTTGCTCCAGATCGTGACAGAATGATACTGTTGTGTCAGGAGAGTTTGAAGCCTAATTTGTTGGCAACTCTTTCTACTCAGTAATTCGTTAGCTCTTTCCAGAAAAAGAAACTGCTAGAGAATTCCAGGTGAGTCCAGGCATGGGATTGGACCTCTCCTGTTGATGGAAGCAGCAATTTGAATCAGGATGGCTGTAGAGGCTATCAGAGAGGGAAGTTGAAGATTTTGTAGCTAAATGTATCAAATTCAATCTGAGGATTTGCCTTTCTAGATTAGTAACAAAGTATCAATGATACTCATTGTCTTTTTAGTACCTGCATAGATGTGAGGTAATTAAGACAACCCCCCACCCACCAATCTAGTTCACTTGGAAAACTTAATGGCATAGTTTTCCAACATCATACTTTGAGTGAACATAACCTGTAGGTTGCAAAGTAGGTCACATTTTCCCTAAGTCAGTACACACTTGATAAGTAACTGATGGAAAACGCCTATGATTTCAAAGATCCTTTTTGGTTTTAGCTGGGTCAATCTTTTTTTTTTTTTTGGCATCACTGCCCTCAGGTGGTGGGAGTAGGAGGCCCAGCCTTTGTTCCGTGGAGCTGGAATTGAACCTCCATCCCAGTGGACCGCAGTCCTGCACACAACCACTACGCCACCGGTGCTCAGCCTGGGTCAGTCGTTTTTTATGTCACATTCTAAGTGGTTGATATTGAAATACCTTGAAAGATGGTCAAAGGGATGATCAAGGAGAGAAGCTGTATTCCACATGAGAGGGGATAAGAATTATAAAAGTTTTGGTTGGAAAAGATAAGTAATTTCTAATTTCTACCTTTCAGATTGCAGCCCACTGCATTGAGAAAGAGAAGTACTACTAAAATCTGTCAGATTTGTAATTTAAAGCTTAAATGCAGGGGGAGCAACAAGTGGTCTGGAATCGATGGAAAGGAGGGTGTGGGAGGCCTGATCAGGATTAAGCAAGGACAATGATTCTGGGAGGAAACACCGAAACGCCAGTAAGGTGGAAC
>PVJH01010150.1:0-23693 GCA_004026705.1 Nesogale talazaci | reverse complement strand
AAGAAGCTCACTTGCCTGTGCGATCATGAGGTGCTGAAACAATCAGGTATCAGACATCAAAGAACAAAAAATAATATCAATGGACCAATTGACTCCCAATATGGCTGAAGACAAATGGATACAGAGACAAACAGTAGAAGAAACGATGGTGCCCAGCTGCCAAATGATTAAATATCTGGAGTCTCAAAGACTTGAAGATAATCAAGTCGCCATTCAGCGCAGAAACAGTGAAGTCCACATGGAAGAAGCACACCAGCATGTGTGATCAAGAGGACCCGAAGGGAGCAGGTATCAAGCATCAAAGAACAAGAATGACATCATTAAGAAACGAATGGGGGGAAGAGCAGGGTGGGAACTAAGACCCACTGGTGGGTATTTGGTCACGACTTTACAGGGGAGTCACAGGGAGGAGACAAACCAGTCAAGGGGCAGCCGGGCAGCGATGATGCATACAAGTTTCCTCTAGTTCCTGAAGTCTTCCTCCTCCCCAACTGTCATGATCCAAATGCTACCTTACAAGTCCAGATAGACTGGAGAAGGTACACTGGTGGAGAGGGGTCCTGGAGATATGGGGAAACCAGGATGGATGAGCCCCTTTGGGCCAGTACATAGATTGGAGCTGATGGAAGGGTGGAGAGGAGGTGGGGTGGAGGGACGGAACCAACTGCAAGGATATACACACAAGCTTCTATTTGAATGGGCATCAGAGGAGTGGGTTGGGGGAGAGATCGGGCGGTGTAAGATATGATAGAACAATAATGGTTTATAGAGTATTGAGGGTGGGTGGGAAGGAGAGAGCAGGGGAAGAGGGTAGGGATGGGAAAGCAGATACTAGGGGCTGAAGGGAAAAGGCAGATGATTGAAGAACGATGATGGCAGCGGACATGTGAAGGTGCCCGCCACAGTATGTTTATTTATGTATTGTGAAAAGCGATGTACGAGCTCCCAATAAAATGATTAAAAAAAAAAAAAAGCTTAAATGGAAGGATTCAGTTGGTTTATTTTTACTGCTTTCGTATATTTTGGTTTGGTTGTTGCTGCTGAGAACACACAGCAAGACATCACCCAGCTGAGCAGTCCTGTATGCAGAATGTATATGCATCGATGGTATTCATTCATTGAGATGTGCAATCATTCTTATGCGCCTTTCTGAGTTGTTTCCCCCTTATTGTCATACACATACTGCCTCCTAAACTTCTTACCCACACATTGAGTTGCTGTTGTTGATTTGATCCCACAGAGCCAGAGCTTTCCTGATCTGAACTATTGTATGGTTTTAAGGGTCTATTATTGATTTAAGGTTTGGAGATTATCTCAAGGCAAGAGGCTTACCTATCCTCCAGGTCTCCAAAAACTCAAGAGTACATAGTCATTTGAAATTTTGTTCCACGTTTTCCTCCTTTTGATCAGGATTCTTCTGTAGCATCTTTCATTTAAACGTTTGCTAATTCTAGTTGGGCACCATCCATTATTACTGGTCTCATGACAAAGGCAGCATATGTCCATGGAGTCAGTCATACATTCTATACCCTACATCCCCTTTCCATTCCTGACCCTCCTTTTTGTGTTGCTCCAAGTGATTAAAGGCCACTTGTGCTTTGGAAAACTGAATGTCTATTTTTAAGAACCTGGCAGTATGGAACAAACTGGGAGATAGAACAAAGGAACTAGGCATATTAGGTCTATTAATTAAGATGATTGTTGAAACACTATTCTACACTTTCAAGCCAAGGAACCCAATCCCATGAGCCATGTGGTTATATGTAAGGAATCTCAACAGCTTTTTGGAGGGGGTGAGTGGGTATCTGGTGAATATCATTATAAATGTGAATGGGCTTCAAAAAGTACATGGAAAAACTCAGTCATCTTTCTATTTGATTTTTCCATGAACTTTTTGAATTCCCCCTTGTATGCCTATCACAAAATGATTGTTAACCAATTCATCTTTTAGAGGTATGCAACTCACACCAGTAGTAATAATTGACTGTTAACCTTTGGTTAATGCAAGTTTTCAATGACATGTTTAAAATTGCTCCACTGTATAAGAACAGCAACATTGTGTTAGTTGGTTTTTAAAAAATCTATGTGGTGGGCTGAGCCCCGGTGGCATAGTGGTTGTGTGCGGGACTGCGGCCCACTGGGATGGAGGTTCAGTTCCAGCTCACAGGAGCAAAGGCTGGGTCTCCTATTCCCACCACCAGGGGGCAGTGATGCCTTAAAAAAAAAAAGAACCTAAAAAAAAAATCTATGTAGGGCTGAGCCCCAGTGGCGTAGTGGTTGTGCGCAGGACCGCGGCCTACTGGGACGGAGGTTCAATTCCAGCAGTGGGGCTGGGCCTCCTACTCCCACCACCGGAGAGCAGTGATGCCCCACTCCCCCCCAAAAAATCTGTGTAGTTCAGCCAACATTGGTTTAAAAGTATTGTTTAAGTTCATTCTAGCAAGATCTGACACAAAGAGGCCCAGAGTATGATGAAGAAACACTTTCTGGTCCTGCACCATCCTCACGATTATTATGTTTTTTGGGGGCATCACTGTTCATTGCCCTTCTATGTTATGTACCAAGCACGATGTTCTTTCCCAGGGACTGGTCTCCTGATACCATGTCCAAAGTACAAGAGATGAAGTCTTCTCATCCCCTCTTCTAAAGAGCATTCTTATTGTAGATCTTACAACATATATATTTGTTCTTTTGGCAGTCTTTTGTATGCTTAATATTTTTCCTTAGCAACATAATTCAGATGCATTAATTCTGTCATTTTTGTCTGCAAAGTGACAAAATGCTCTTTAACCCCTTAAAAGAGCTTGTATGCCTCAGATATGTCTAATTCAATATGTCATTTGATTTCTTGACTGGTGCTTCTATTGTCATTGGTAGATCCGGGTAAAATAAAATTCTCAACAATTTCAATCTTTATTTATCATGATGTCCTACGTAGGTCCACTTGTGAACATTTTTACTTACATTGAAGTGTAAATAACTGCTTTGATGTTTCTGAAGCAAGTGCTTTAAGTACCTTGGAAAACAGTGTTATGTTAACTGCATAACATTTGTTAGTAAATGAACTTTTGCTATTTGAGAATTACTGAGTACAAAATACAGTGTAAGTCATTTGGCAGGGAAAAAAAATGTCTGAACTTGAGCTCCTTTTCAGTAGGGCAGATTTACCCAATGACGACAGAGGTGTTTTCCTATTTTATTGACTGCTTTGCATCCAGATCTTGGAATTGTGATTGCCATGACAAAACAATATCATATGAAAGTAAAATTTTACTTAAAACCATCCAACAGTGATTGTAGTGGTATATTGCCATGATCTCAACAGCCAGGTTCACGCATAACAAGGGCTGAGAGGGCAGGAGTAGAAGGCAGGAGGAGGGAGTTCATGATTGATTGCTAACCAAAGCTTATATCTACTTAAGAGGGGTGATTCAGATAACCACACGTCACAGGAAGGGGCTATACAATAGGCATACACAGCACAGGAAGGGAATGTACAATGGGGATAAACATGACAGGAAGGGGATGAGCTGGGGGTGTACACGTAATAGGAAGGGGAGGGACTATGAGTATACATGTGACAAGAATGGGCTTCCCCTCGATTCATGTTGACTGCCTAACCTTGGTCACACTTGAATGGGCTTGACCTTCCTGAGCTCTCCTTCAGGGGAACAATTTATTATGCTTATCAGAAGGAAGTGGGCCTTACTTGGGGTGGAACAGACTACACAGTTTGATTGCTCTTGGATAACTTTTAAGGTAAAGTGACCAGATTTTAAGTGGGACACCATGATTTTGTGAGTGTGTGTGTGTGTGTGTGTGTGTGTGTTTTCTTGGTTAAAACTTTGGTCTATATGGAGCAACAAAAATGTTGATAGAATGCAAAAAAAGCTATTGTAATATATTTATTTAATTTTAAAATGCCATGGGACACAGGACAAACTTAAAAAGAGGGGCACCTGGTCACCTTACTTTAAGGCGAATAACCTGACCTACTTTGCATTGACTTCCAAGTGTATATTTACCATGTATAGCGAGTTGCTAAGGTTGGCATAGGTTTCAGGGAGACAACCTGGGAGAAATCTTTGTTTCCCACAAGATATCATGCTTGGTAAAGTGGAAGGGCAGAGAAGGAAGAGAAGATCCTTAATGAAAAGGATTGATACAGTGGGCTCAGGCATAGGAACAATTGTGGGAATGTGTCAGGACCAGACAGTGTTTTGTTCTATGGGCTAAGTTTGCTGTGGGTCAGTGCCTACTGGATGGTACCTAACAATAACAGCATGACAAACAACCCACTACTGACAATTTGATTCTGACTAGTAAGCTTGTAGATTTTAATGGCTCTGTAGGGCTTCCCAGGCTGTAAGTCTTTATGGGAGCAAACTGTCTCATTTTTTCTACCAGGGAGCACTGCTGGTTCGAACCTAGCAGTTAATTGCGGAATGATTAATCCATGTATGTGAGTAAGATTGTTGTTGGTATTCAAAGGTTTTCAAGATGAGCTGTGTATCTCAGGGACTGGCACATAGGGTGGAAAATCTAGAAGTCTAAGAATACTATTGCTGTATAATACTTGGGGCAAAGGTACCCAGAAGAAGGGATAGGGTTTCAGTGAAGAGAAGAGTTTTTAGGCAAAAGGTTAAGGCAAAGAATTTTTGTTAAATACTGGAGTGTAACTGAGCTTTTTGACGGGAGTGGTCAAACTACAATCTGGAAAGGCTTGTTGGACTTGGAAACTATCCTGAGAAACGGCATTTTTATTATTTTATTGTGGTCAGTATTTATGTAAGTCAATGATGACCATTTTGACATTCTTCACATATTCATTAGCTTTTGTATATCTTGTTGTTCAACCATAACCTCTGTTCTAAAACTAGATCTTATTTGTGACTGATGAGGAATCACGGATTCATCAGTTGATGGGCACACAGCGACAGAACTAAACTTTAAAAGGTTAAGTGAGAGGTGGAGAGAAGTAGGGAACTTTTAAAATAACTTAAATGTACCAGAAGTAGGCCTGATTTCCAGAGTGCTAACAGTGAAAGTGGGTTGGGAAAGGATGATTTATAGTTACTGAGCAAAATGTATTAGAGCTGTGGCCGAAAAAAAAGTACTTTTCTACCAATGAATTTGTACTCTAAATAGAAAAAGCTGCAGTCCAATTGCATAATTGAAGTTAAGAATTCGATGTGCCATGGTTAGGAGAACTCGTGTAGTGACAAGTTATACATGGTAACTCAGTAAGGTTAAATAATTATCTGAAGCCAGATAGTATAGAACACTTGGAACTTAGGTCTATGACATTTTAAAGCCTGGGCTTTGTCCTGATGTAATGATCTCCATAGGACAACAGTTCTCAACCTGTGGGTCGTGATCGCTTTGGGTGTGGAACAACCCTTTCGGTCTAAAACCATTGGAAAGCACATATTTTTAATGGTTTTATAAATGAGACACCGCTCCTCTATTCTTCAGGAGGGTCCACCCATATGCAGATACTCCCATTTACAAATACCTGGCATGAAGACTGTTACCCATGCTACAACCATGCTTCAAGACAAAAATATCATTTGTTTGTAATTAGAAATAAATACTTCACAATATGGAATTACACATTGTTTTTATGATGAATCACTATGCATTTATTATGTTCCATTCGTAACAATGAAAATACATCCTGCATATCAGATATTTACCATATTTTTCAGACTATAAAACACACCTGACTATAAGACATCCAGTTTTGAGAGCAGGAAAACAAGAAAAAAAAATATTCTGACCCAAATAATACCAGAATACTAAAATACTTATTAAAATAAAGCAAAATGCGGTCATATTTAACAGCTTAAACTCAATAGTGGTGTTAAGAACCATCATCACTTTCATTAACAAATGAGATGAGGCCCGCTGCGCCCATCATGTGACCTGACTGACATTGAGACTCCAGAAGTGGGACTAAACCTGAACACACAGCAAACCAAAGCATGCAAACAGCAGTGGACAGTAAGGGTTGCATGGGATCATAAACAAATGTTCTGGGGTACTACCCCCTGGGACCATAAGACACACCTTTGTTTCTCCCCACTTGGTAGATGTGTGACAGACTTGGTAGAAGTGTGTGAGGGAAGAGAAAAGGAATTTACTTAGATTTTACTGGCTTGGAGCCTGCTCTGTTTCATCAGAAACTTTATGCCCATAATAATTAATATGAGTTTGAGAACAAAAAAAAGTAATACTTTAAAAAAAATTTTTTTTTTTTTTTTTTTTGCCATCACTGCTCTCCGGTGGTGGGAGTAGGAGGTCCAGCCCCACTGCTGGAATTGAACCTCCGTCCCAGTGGGCCGCAGTCCCGCGTACAACCACTATGTCACCGGGGCTCAGCCCTTAAAAATATTTTTTATGTTTACTACTACTAAAAGTTTTTATATATATGCATATATATAAAACGGTAAATATTTAATCGGTTCCATCGGTAACTCTAGCATAAGTCTTAGGCTTCCTGGGTTTGAGCCCCCTGAGTTAATGACCTCTACTCCACACACCAAGTGACATGGGAAAATGAGGGTTGAGGAATGGAATGTGGCTTGAGAGAGGTGGAAAGCTGGTGTGGGAAATACAGACCCAGCTTTGCCCCTTTGCCTCCAGCAGGGTGTGCTGGGGAGACACTCTCCCCTTACAGAAGGGCTGGACCTACATTCATTCTCAACCCCAAGACTTAGAACCAAATGAATCTCACCCTGTCCAACTTGTCTTAGAACTCCTCCTGCCTGCTTTTTAGTTTAACTCTATCTTGTCTTCCTAATGTTGGATTCCAAATGCTGCAATTCAAACCCAGGTGTGGGGCTGAGCCCCGGTGGCGTAGTGGTTGTGCGCGGGACTGCGGCCCACTGGGACGGAGGTTCAATTCCAGCAGTGGGGCTGGGCCTCCTACTCCCACCACCGAGAGCAGTGATGCCCCCCGCTCCAAAAAACAAACAAACAAAACCCAGGTATGCCTTGCTCCATCTTGTCTCCTGACCTTACTCAGTGGAATGTCTTGACCTAATCTTGCAAATGTCAGAGTTTGGGGCAGTTCCGGCTGCGGCCAGCCGGAGGGACTTGGCTTAGATATTTCGGAAAGCGTGTAGCCCAGTGGGGGCCAGGATCCTGTTTATATTTTCAAATTGCTCTTATATTTTGGTTTCCTAAGTCTTAGGTTATCACTTGGATGAACCCAGATTAGCAAGGGATTGTTTATTATGTGCCAAGTAGCTGTCCATTCTTTTTGTGGAGTGCTGTGATAATACTAGCTGCTTTCTTGTGTTGTGTCTCTATTTTCTTACACACATTGTCTAATTTAGTTCTTTTGGGGTGGGTGCTGTTTAGGTGTTAGTGAGAAACCACATAATTATATGTATACATTTGAGCATGGTAAAGTGCTTCTTTTATCTGCTGCACTGCATATAGTGCATCCATTTCTCAGCAGAAATCTCTGTGTGGCATGAAGTTCAGCTTTATCTAACTGTGATGTGCCTTTCCTTTAGAGGTGCCCCTTTTGCCATATTTACTGCCCTGAGGACCCAAAGCTGTAGCTGATGCCCTTTTCTCACAGAGCATAAGGTGAGGGATGATATTAGTAGGTTCTTGTTGCTGTTAAACCTATTGTAAAGCACAGAATAGTGACACAGAGCATATGCATACCTAAATGAACTATGTTAATGTGCATTCACTTACTACTCCCCCTCCCCCCACCAAGAAATGAACTTTGGCTGATTTTTTTATAGTAATCATACTCATTTCTTTACATTTCTATGTAAATTTATTACCGATATGTGGATTTCAGAAGTTTAATCTTGCCATAATGTGCCTTTTAAATATACAGATTCTCTCCCTCCTTTCCCTTTCTTTTCTCACACTTTATTGAAGACCCATGCCATTTGACTTGGAGAGTTTCCTCAAATCTGGATTTACTGATAGTATCATGAAATTAAAAGATAGTCCTTTGCCCTTTGTATATTTGTTTTCAAAGAGTTGTCAAAAACTCTATCATCTTAATTCAATTTTCCCATGAAACCTTTAAAACTCCCTCACATTTTTTGTGATTTGGTATCTATGGTTCCGGAGGCTTGATCAGATTTTGTTCCAATCCCCTTGGCAGAGTGGTACACTGTGCTTTCATCAGAAGTTACAAAGTGTCTGGTGGTGGTGGTTGCTGGGTTTTTTTTTAATGCGCTTCAGTTCTCTGTTGCTTCTTCAGGAGTTACAAAGTTTTGATACTCCTATCCTTTCATTTTCATTTATTGGTGTATGTCTTTGACTTTACTACTAAAGTAATTTCACATGGAAATGCAGGACTGGGGCTGAGCCCCAGGGCATAAGTGGTTGAGTGTGGGACTGCGGCCCTCGGGCTTAGCAGTTCAAATCCAGTGGCTGCTCTCCGGAGCAGCACTGGGTAGTGCCCACGACCACCAGAGGCAGTGATGCCCCCAAAACAAAACGAACAAACATAAAAAGAAATTCAGGACTGGATTCTTTTCCTTTATAAACCCAAACCCATATGGGTTTTTAAAAATAATGCATTGTTGTTAGGTGTCAAAGCAACCCTATGTACAACAGAATGAAACGCCACTTGCTTGGTCTTGGACCATCCTCACAATTGTTCTTATGTGGTTGTTGTTGCAGCCATTCTGTTAATTCATCTTGTTTAGGGCTTTCCTTCTTTTTGCTGCCCCTCTACTTTACCAAGCATGATCTCTTTCTCCATAAATGGTCTCTCCTGAGCACATGTCCAAAATACGTTACGTGAGTTGACATCTTGCTGCCAAGACTCAATTTCTGTCTGTACTTCTTTTCTAAGACAATTTTGTTTATATTGAAACCCATTTAACCTCACAAGGTGACTAGTTGCTCTTGAAAACATCCTTATGAATGCATGGAGCATATTTGATAGACTTAGATTAGCTCAGTTGCTATCCTTCTTAGAGATCAAGGTAGCCTGCTGTTGCTTGGCCTCTGAGGCCTTTTGATATTATGACCTTAACAACCTGGGGTTGTTTCTTTATTTGTATGTTCCATTGTCATCTCATCGGCCAACAGAGCTATAACTGCATTTCTTCTAGATTCCCTGTATCTTTTTTCTTTCTTTCTTTTTTTTTTTTTTTTGTGGGCATCACTGCCTCTGGTGGTCCTGGGCGCTACCCAGCCGCCGCTGGCTTTGAACCGCCAAGCCTGCGGGCTGTAGTTCCGCACTCAACCACTTATGCCACCGGGGCTCATCCCAAGATTCCCTGTTTCTTTGAGTAGGAAATTAAGTTCCAAATCCATAATCTGAGCCCTTTGAGTCTCTTGCTTTTGGTATACCTTGGCAACCTTGTGTATTTAAGAATGAACTCTTATCTAATCCTGTACAGTTTTCATGATTTTTGGTGATGTTGCAGCTTTGTGTCAGCCTATCTCATTGATGGGTTTCCTTGTTTTCTTTTGGCTTTCAGATTTACCAAATATGATATGATGCCATTTTTACTAATTGGTCCTTACTAATGACATGTTCAAAGTACTAGAGCTCATGTCTTGCCATTTTTACTTTTATTATTATTATTATTTTTGGCATCACTGCCCTCTGGTGTCATGGGAGCTACCCAGCCTTGCTCCAGGGGAACTGCTGCTGGATTTGAACCGCCAAGCCCATGGGCCGCCATTTTTACTTTTTTTTGGGGGGGGGGGGGCATCACTGCTCTCCGGTGGTGGGAGTAGGAGGCCCAGCCCCACTGCTGGAATTGAACCTCCGTCCCAGTGGGCTGCAGTCCCGTGCACAACCACTACGTCACCGGGGCTCAGCCCCATTTTTACTTTTAAAGAACCTTATGACTATTTCTTTTCAGGTCATTGTGCTCATTTTCCTGACAATCAATGAGTTAATCATTTATTTTTGCCAGCACCACAGTTTGAATTGCTAATTCTTCTGATTTCCTTTCATTGTCCAGTTTTTGCATGTCTGTGAGGTGCTCAAAAAGACTTGGGTTAGGTACACATTAATCATTTAAATAACACACCTGCTTTTTAAAATTTCATTAAATGTCCCTTGTAGTAGATTTCTGTAATGCTGTATGTGGTTTGATTTCTTGATTACAGCTTCTCTGGGCATTGAGTATGGATTCAAATAGATCTGTCATTTAGTTTATTTGTCCAGTTGTGAGTATTTTAATTTTCTTTGTGTTCAGGCATAATTGAAGGCTGTATTATGTTTTGACCTTGGTCACATAAGTCAACTCTTCATAATTCTTTAAGTCACCTTTATTTTTCATAAATAAAGTTGTGTCATCTGAATATTAAAGATTGTTAGTGAATTTCATTTCTGATGCTGTGTTCTTCATCAAATTCTGCTTCTTGGTTTATATGTTCAGCATACTGATTGATCAAGTAGCCTGAAAGGACATAACCCGTTACATACCCTTTCCCATTGTTGAGTTTTATCCTGATTCTGTTTGAATGACTATGTTTTGAACCATGTACAGAGTCCACATGAGCAGAATTTAGTGCTTAGAATTCCTATTATTTGTAATTTTATTAATAGTTTGTTATAATCCACACAGTTGAATGTTTTTAAGTAGTGTATGAAAAACAAATAATAGTTTATAATAATAGTGTTTTTGGGGGGCTGAGCCCTGGTGGCGTAGTGGTTGTGCGCGGGACTGCAGCCCACTGGGATGGAGGTTTGATTCCAGCTCCATGGAAAAAGGCTGGGCCTCCTACTCCCACTACTTGAGGGCAGTGATGCGCCCCCCCCCCCCCAAAAAAAAAAATTGTGTTTTTGGGCTGATTCCCCATGGCATAAGTGGTTGAGTATGGGACTGCAGCCTGCGGGCTTGGCAGTTCAAATCCAGCGACAGCTCTCAGGAGCAGTGCTGGGTTATGCCCCCCCCCCCCAATAAATAAAATAGTATTTTCTTTGTTTTTGTTTGGGGGGGGGGGTGGACATCACTGCTCTCCGGTGATGGGTGAGTAGGAGGCCCAGCCCCACTGCAGGAATTGAACCTCTATGCCACCGGGGCTCAGTCAAAAATAATAGTATTTTCATGTAACTTGCTTACCCTTCTGGGGGCAGGTGGTGACAGGATTCTATTTACAGAAAGGTCCCAGGATGGGATGACAAACCTCAAAGTGAAGGTCCTTGCCAAATCACGTGTTATCACTTACATTGTCAATTCATTTTGGAAATGTCTCTCCCCTTTATTGTGTGTACGTTTCTAGTTCTAATGTCTTTTATCGTGTGTGTGTGTGTGTGTGTGTGTCTTGTGTTTTTTCTAACGTTGATCTAGAGAGCGTTATTTTTATGGAGAATTTCTTAATTTATGTTTCAGTACCAAATGTTTTTGTGGCTCTTTGGTGGGAGAACTCAGAAGAAACTCTTAGTATTCTGTTCAGATATTTACTAGAAAGTGGTATGGCAGTGTTTACTTTGTCTCAGGTACTGGGAGGTGAGAACTATAAAAGATCTACCCTGGTGGTGCTGAGCCCCGGTGGCGTAGTGGTTGTGCGCAGGACTGCGGTGGCCCACTGGGATGGAGGTTCGATTCCAGCTCCATGGAGCAAAGGCTGGGCCTCCTACTCCCATCACCTTAGGGCAGTGATGCCAAAAACAAAACAAAACAAAACAAAAAAGATCTATCCTGGTATGTTTGCCTTTTACTGTTCCTTTCTTCACCTCTTTCCCCCACCCCTCCTGGAAAGTGCAGGATAAATGTGGTCATATTTTCTGTGGTATATGAAGCTTCCATTTCTACTTGATTTGAATATAAAGTGACAATTTTAAGAACTCTTATTAAAATATGCATGCTATAGTAGTTTTCTTTTTAAATCTTTTGCCTTTCTTACCTAACAGATGGATATTTTTTGTGTAATGTGAAGACATAGCAAGATAATGACTATACATTGTAATGTCTTGACTAGATGAACTAAAATATACCAGATTTCGGGCTGAGCCCCAGTGGCATAGTGGTTGTGTGTGGGACTGCGGCCCACTGGGATGGAGGTTCAATTTCAGCTCAAAGGAGCAAAGGCTGGGCCTCCTACTCCCACCACCTGAGGGCAGTGATACCCCCCCTCCAAAAAAAAAAAAACCCAAAAATGAAACATACCAGATTTCATATATAACATTCTTTTAAAAGATGTGATTATTGGGGCTGAGCCCCAGTGGCGTAGTGGTTGTGCACAGGACTGCGGCCCACTGGGTTGGAGGTTCAAATCCAGCAGCAAGACTGGGCCTCCTACTCCCACCACCAGAGGGCAGTGATGGCCCCAAAACAAAATAAAAAAGATGTGATTATCATAGCTATCTGATTATATTACTGTATCACATATTATCAACCAACCAACCAACTCACGGCCATTGAGTCGATGCCGACTCCCAGTGACCCTGTGGAGCAGGGCGGCACTGCCCCTGTTTGTTCAGGAGACTTTCGCCCTTGTCATACTGTTGCTTCTGAACTGCTGACCTGATGCTTAGCAGTCTCATGTGTAATTTATTATGCTGCCAAGGCTCCTCTCTAGGCACAATAATAAATGTTTTCATGATAGTTGAATGTGAGCTTATTGTATTGCAGACAGTGCACACAAATGGAAAATCTAAAATGGAATACTTTTGTTTCTAGCCTTTGGTTTAGAAACATTTTTTTTTTTGGCATCACTGCCCTCAGGTGGTGGGAGTAAGAGGCCCAGCCTTTGCTCCTGTGGAACTGGAATTGAACCTCCATCCCAGTGGGCCGCAGTCCTGTACACAACCACTGTGCCACCGGGGTTCAGCCGGTTTAGAAACATTTTTTTTTCTTTTTTTTTTGTTTTTTTGTTTTTTTGTTTTTCTTGGGGGGGCATCACTGCCCTCTGGTGGTGGGAGTAGGAGGCCCAGCCTTGCTGCTGGATTTGAACCTGCATCCCAGTGGGCCGCAGTCCCGCGCACAACCACTACGCCACCGGGGCTCAGCCCCCGGTTTAGAAACATTTTATTGTAAAAGTTACTTGCTTACCTAAAACTTGGTAAAACAGAAGCTAGAACTCACATGTATTTAATGAATTCCTAGTGTCTCCAGCTGTGAGCATTTGTAGAGAGGTTAGTTAGTACCTCATGCCCGGTTATAGCCAATAGGTAGATGGACGAATGTATGAGTATCAAGTAGCTATTAATTCACTGGTTTGGGTGGTTGTTGTTGTTGTTACTTTTAACTTTAGGTTCTAAGTAAACCAGTGTGTTAGGGTCGACTAGAGAAATAAATCCATAGACACTCATGTGTGTAAGAAAGAGGTTTACATACAAGAGAATTGAACATTGAGGGAGCATCCTAGCCCACTTTAGTCCAGGGTCATAAGTCTGGTATTGACCCATATGTCCGATACCAATATAAAGTCGTCCTTTTCGGACTCACGAAGCACATGCAATGACTCCAGGACAATCACAGGCCAGTGGGTGCAGTCTTGTGTTTCCAGGAGTGGTAGAATCATCTCAGCGCCGGCAAGAGTCTGTATGTGGCTTTTCTGCCTTCAGAGGTCTGGTTCTATCAGGGTAAGCCCATGTGACTTCTCCTCTGGGATGTCTCATAGGGAGTCAGCCTGTGTCTTGTTGTCAGTAAAGTATTTCTAAGAGACTGAGTTGTGAGTTTCTCACCTCCAATGTGGAAGTATAGCTAGGTTTCCCAGACCTCAGAGGTCTCATTGGCTATCTCCAGATCGACAGGCTATACTCCACCCTTACACTCCCAATCCTCAAATTGGTACCAGATTAGTGACTGCCAAAAACCAGTAAACCTGTTTGACTACATGATTGCATTGTTATTTGAGGGCAGCCTAGTCTTGTGTTTTCTTGTCAGTCAACTACTCACTAATTCATTATTAGTTTGAGTGTCTCCTGTGAACAAGGCACATAATTTCGCTTCTTGAAGTACTGGGAAGTAAAACTGGTGTTAGATGACTGCCCCTTTTTCTTTTGATATAGTTAGTGGTTGGGATGTGGACATTAAAAGGAAACAAATAAATGTATGGTTGTTGATGGTGCCATTGACTTGTGTCCCGCTCATAGAGATCCTGTGCACAGCAGAAGGGAACTCTGTCCAATTCTGCACCTTCTTCACATTGGTTCCTGTGCTGGAGCCCATTGTTACAGCCCCTGCTATTTGAATTGTGAGTTATCAAATATATAGTAGTTGGTGCTAAGTTCTTGAATTGGTTGCCCCTGAAAGTTCAGACAGTTTATGAAATGATTTACATGGCATGCACATTTTCTTGAGAGTCTTAACAAGAGTTAAGAGCCATTCATTCATTGTCCTAGAGCTTGATTTGAACTATTATTGATTGACATAAATGCAAAGAGATGACAGCCTATATTTATTTCCTAGGCAGTTAGTTGGTTACACGATCTCTTATATGTATTTAGATTAAATTTGCGGGGGGGGGGGCACGTTGTTTCATTTTATATCCATCCCAATGATTGTTTACTGCCAATTAAGACTCTTGACAGTTTCTCTTGTTAGCCTATCTGACAACATTGGTGGGAGAGTTAGAAAATTATTTCATATAATTCCCTTGCTAGATATTTCCTCTTTCAAAATGCAGAATATGGTAATATTGTTAATAAGTAGTGACTGTATTATCTCTTAATTGCCCAGAGTTAGGTTATTATGGCTTTCTTTTGACAGTAAAAGCTTTTCTAAAGATAGAGGACTTACGGGAGTTATCTTGATCTTGTTTTAAAGGTCATTCGGTGATGGTAGGCAGCGAGCTGGAAGATGTATTTCTACTAATTTGTGGAATTTAGTTTACCTGAGTCTTGGAACTGTGCATGAATCACAGTAATGCAGACTCCAGGGTAGGTCAAACAGTGGCACCCAGACGGACATGGATGTGTCTGATTGCAGATCCATTTTGGGTTCGAAGGAAGGGGTTAAGGAGAGATTACTTATGTTCCTCAACACTGGGAAATTCATAGACCTTTTGAGTAGGAAGGGCTCCTTAATTTATGTAAGACACCCTTGTTTGTCCCTCAACAAGTATTCTTTGGGAACTAACATAATTTTGCCTCTTTGTTAGTAGACTTATCAATAAAAAAAAGGTTCCATTTATGTGTATTTATTTTTCGTATAAAGATCTTAACGATTTTGTATTTCAGCACATGAGGCAGATGTTTACCCCTCTGAGCTGAGCTTTGCAACGTAACCTGCCTTTTGACTGTTTATTTCAACTTGGCTAGCTCTCTTTGTTAAAAGGCCAAACCCCTTAGTGAGATGTTCTGCAAAAGGAACCGCTTGATATTTGAAATGTGAGAAATCCATTTAAACCATGTGGTGTGTCTGACAGCCCCTCTGCTGGGTTCTGCTTGTTTCAATGTAAATGATAGATAGGTACTCTAGCTGATTGTGTTCAGTAATTGGATGTGAACTATATAAGTGACATTTCATGGCCTATGTAAGGGCACTGTGGATGGCATTTGATTTCATTGTTGCCTGTCTGCAGGTTTAAAGGTAGAAACCATAATGGAATTTAATTATCAGAGCATATATTCAAAGATTAGTTCAATGCATTTGTAGTCCGTTTTAGTTGTTAGGTGACTGGTTATTGTGCTCAACTTGGAGTGTGTGTGATTTATAAGGCCAGTGTGTGCAGTGCAGCTATAGAAATGTTAATAAGGCTGTGTGCAAAGAAGAAGGCCATCAATACTTTGTCAGCATCTCACTGCCACACTGTCTTAAAAAGACGTAATCTGTAACCAAGAAGGAGTTTGTAGGAAATTGCAGATACAATTAAAAAAAGTGGTATAAAAATTGTGCTCATTGCTTTCTTTCAGGGGAGATTTCAGTTACATCTTATTAATGTCTCATACCCTTCTTTAATTAAATGTGAATAATTTTTGACAAAACTGTATTTTCATTGCACACCTAGTTTTAGAATTGAGTGAGATGTTTAATATTCAATAAGAGACTCTTTTCATTCCATATTTAAAGGCTCATTTACTGCATCAAAATTTGGATCATTTTTGAGGTAAGCTTGTCTGTGTGAGGATGACATATGGAGGGGGCGAGGAAGGAAGGGAAAAGGATGAGGAGCTGATATTAAGGGCTCGAATAGAAAGCAAATGTTTTGAGAATGATGATGGCAGCAGGTGTACGAAGGTGCTTGACATAGTGTGTGTGTGTGTGTGTGTATGTATGTACATAAGTATTATGATTAGCACTGTACAAGCCCCCAATCAAATGACTTATTTTTTAAAAAAAGGATTACATATATAGAGGGCAAAGGAACAGGTGTATTTATTCCATAAGCAATTTAAAATGGGTTGTATTGCTTTGTATTTATTTGCCTTAGTATTCCTAGAACTTTGAGGTGTAAACGATTTTTTTTTTTTTTTTTGGCCTATGTAAGGGCACTGTGGATGGTATTTTTTTTTTCATGGCCTATATAAGGGCACTGTGGATGGCACTTGATTTCATTGTTGCCTGTCTGCAGGTTTAAAGGTAGAAACCATAATGGAATTTAATTATCAGAGCATATATTCAAAGATTAGTTCAATGCATTTGTAGTCCATTTTAGTTGTTAGGTGACAACTGCTCACTGCTCTCCAGTGGTGGGAGTAGGAGGCCCAGCCCCACTGCTGGAATTGAATCTCCAACCCAGTGGTCCGCTGTCCCGCGCACAACCACTACGCCCAGGGGCTCAGCCTAAGTGTAAATGATTTTACTACAGACTATTGACATAGATAGATGTAATTATTTAGGCTTGTTCTTACTCGACTGCCTTTTTGAACAGCCTAGTTATGGATGTTAGTGAAGAACTGTTAGTGAAATACTGCTTCTCATTCACTGGAAGGCTAACAATACGTAAATAATAGAAATATACCAAGATGGGGAAAAAACAAACAGAAAGCCAAGACTCATTATATATAAAGTTACCTGTGATTGTTTTTGATCGGTAGTACTTTTACATGTTTAAAAGTATGAAAAGGTTGTTGACAAGTTGACTTCTCTTCTGTGAGCTCTTACTTTATTCAGATTCTGTCTCTTCACACTCTGCCCCATTGGACAACTTCCCCCCCCCCCAATGATTTTATTGGGGGGCTCTTACAGCTCTTATAACATTCCATACATCATTTGTATCAAGCATATTTATACACATGTTGCCATATTCATTTCCAAATATTTTGCACTTGAGCCCTTGATATAAGCTCCTCTATATCAACTGTATGCAGACCACATTTGCACACTTGTTGCCATCATTATTCTCGAAACATCCTCCCTCCACTTAGGACTCCAGTACCAGTTCCCCATATTTCTCCTCCCTCTTTTCCCCCTCCCCCATGAACCCTTAATAATTTACAAATTGTTACTACTTTTTCATATTGTACACTGTTCGAGGTGCCCCTTCACCCACTATCCTGTTGTCCTGACCCCAAAGAGGAGGTTATATGTAGATCCCTGCAATTGCTTCCCCCTTTCTACTCCTCTCTCCTCATTGAACATGGTCTTTTATATTAGCACATAGGAAGGTTCCTTATCTCCTCTTCTTACTTTAAAAAGCATCATATTTATCTGCATGGTGTGTAGAGGATTCATCATGAACTAAATGATTTAGTTTTTTTAATACGTGAACAGAGACATAGGCCAGGATCCTCAGTTTTTTTAATCTTAATGAATGTTGGGTTGTGACAATGAGAAAATTTGTCCATGTTACTTTGTGTATATGCAAACTTATCTTTTAGATAAAATTGTTATAGAGAGCACTTCCTATTAAAATAGTAAATATATATATATATATATTTTTTGGGGGGGGGCATCACTGCTCTCCGGTGGTGGGAGTAGGAGGCCAAGTCCCACTGCTGGAATTGAACCTCCGTCCCAGTGGGCCGCAGTCCTGCGCACAACCACTATGCCACCGGGGCTCAGCCCTGTAGTAAATATATTTTTGATAGTGCCACTTTTCATCGATATTACCAAGTTGCCTTTTATTTTTTTGCGGGGGGGGGGGGCGCTTCACTGCTCTCTGGACCAAATTGTCTTTTATTAGTGTTTTACCAGTTTATATTTTTGTGGGGTGGAGGAGAAAAGAAGTGAGTATATGAGAATGTTTCCCTGGCAGACGATGGGGATTTCTACCAATCTGAGTAATAGTATATTTTTGATGGGATTTTAATTTTTCTCATGATTTTCATGTTTTAAAAATTTATGATTTGGGCTGAGCCCGGGTGGCGTAAGTGGTTTAGTGCGGAACTGCAGCTTGTGGGCGTGGCAGTTAAAATCCAGTGGCGACTCTCAGGAGCGGCACTGGTTAGCGCCCACGACCGCCAGAGGCAGTGATGCCCACAAAAACAAACCAAAAAAAATTATGATTTAATTTTTACCAGTTTATTTAGAATTTATTGCTATAAAATAAGCATGGAAACGATTTTCCTTCAAGATAACTTCCCAGTAATATCAACAAAATTTATTTAAAAGTTCCTTTTCCCAGGGCTGAGGCCCGGTGGTGT
The DNA here is from genome assembly GCA_004026705.1 of Nesogale talazaci. NCBI lineage: Eukaryota > Metazoa > Chordata > Mammalia > Afrosoricida > Tenrecidae > Nesogale > Nesogale talazaci. The sequence continues at coordinate 5,212 of PVJH01010150.1, read as the reverse complement.
AGTGGTTGTGCGCGGGACTGCGGCCCACTGGGATGGAGGTTCAATTCCAGCAGTGGGGCTGGGCCTCCTACTCCCACCACTGGAGAGCAGTGATGCCCCCCCACCCACCCCCCAAAAAAAAGTTCCTTTTCCCCACCAGCATAAAATACCATCTTTATCATAAACTAAATTTCCCCAAATAATGTAAACTCACTGATAATTGCATGCTCTTATGTTTACAATTAATTGGTGTGATTTTTGTACCAAGCTTAATTTTTTTGTTTCTTTTTTTGTGGCATCACTGCCCTGGCGGGAGTAGGAAGCCCAGCCTTGCTCTTGGAGAGCTGCTGCTGGATTTGAACCATCAACTCTGAAGGCTGCAGGCCCGCAAACAACCACTACGCCACCGGGGCTCAGCTTACCTTTTTTTTTTTGGGGGGGGGGGAGGGCATTACTGCCCTTTGGTGGGAGTAGGAGGCTCACCCTTTCTCCTGGAGAGCTGCCGTTGGATTTGAACTGCCAACCCAGTGGGCCGCAGTTCTGCACACAACCACTATGCCACCAGGGCTCAGCCCACCCCACCCCCCTCTTTTTTTTTTAAGCAAAAAGATCCCCAAACTACAGAAAAGTGCCTAGCATAGTACAAAGAACTTTTTTTTTATCATGACTCATTAGTGAACAAATAACCACACGCCCTCCTATCAAGTCAGCCTTTGAAAAAAGTACATTTCTTCCAGAGGACATTTTCTTATATAATCCAAAGTTTAGCAATCAAGCTTCAAAATTTGTTTCAATAATGTCTTCTGTAGGGGAACAGTGCAAGATTATGTTTTTCATTTAGTTGACATATTATTTCAGTCCTCTTCTGTCTGTGGTGGTTCTCTAATCTTTAATTTTCATAACCTTGATGTATAAATTATGCAATGATTGTAGGCTATCTCTCAGTGTACATTTGCGTGGTGTCTCTTCATTTTCACATGACTTTAGGGATTTTTGACAAGAGTGTCAAAGAAGGGAAGTGTTCTTCTAATCATAACCTGTCAGACTATGCAACTTTTGTTGAAAATTGGTGGTGCACAATGGTTACCTGAGTACGATTGAGTCTCCTAGACTTCTCTATCATAAATTTACTTTTTTATCTTTTGTAAATTAATGAATATTTAGTGGAATCATGCTGTGTGATTATTTAAATACCTGGTTCCTTGGCAAGTGTTAGATTTATTCATTTTTTTATATTACTGTGAGCACATTTTTAATTGTCATATATACTCATGTATGAGCTATCCCAAATATCAGCAAGGAACTTAATTTTACTACAAAAACTGCATTTAAAAATGTGCTGAAAAACTCAGCTTAAACTCAAGTATATATATATTTTGTGCGTTGTGATCTGTTTTCTGTCAATACCAGTTTTGATTCTTGTTTTTCTGTTAGTTTGGTTTTTGGCTTCACTGCCCTCTGGTGGTGGGAGTAGGAGACCCAGCCTTGCTACTGGATTTGAACCTCCAACCCATTGGGCCGCAATCCCGCGCACAACCACTACGCCACCCGGGCTCAGCCACCAGTTTTGATTCTTACATTGCCCCAGAAAACAAAAGCAAACAGGAAAGATCCAGGAAGCAAGTATGGAGAGAGGTATAAACATAGGTGTGTACTTATGTAAATATATTAATTTGTAAAAATAGAAGTATTGGCTGAGCCCCGGTGGCGTAGTGGTTGTTTGCGGGACTGCGACTCACTGGAATGGAGGTTCGATTCCAGCTCCTGAGGGCAGTGATGATGCCCCCCCCCCCCGCCCCCCAAAAAAAGAAAAGTTCAGAACAGATGGAGTCCAGGTCAAACAAACCAGAGGAGGGAGGAGAAGGCAGAAAAAGGAGGGGGGGGGGGGGAAGAAGAGAGACAGTGGTGGGAGTAAGATAATTGGACTTAAATTAAATAACTTATCAAGGGATCACAAGGGTGGGTTGGAGGGGAGAGGATAAAAAGAGGAGTTGCTGCCAAGGACTTAAATAGAAAACAAATGTTTAGAAAATAATGTTGGCAACATATGTACAAATATGCATGTTAAAATTGACGTATGAATTATTATAAGAGCTGTAAGAGTCCCCAATAAAATGATTTTTTTAATTGCCCCAGGTTTGGTCAATGGGAGTTCTTTGAAGCTGGTTTCATTATGTCTTTGACATGTTCCTATTAGTCTTTTATCATATTCTCACTCTGAAAACAAGTTGTTTCAGGTTCCACTTATATTTTCTTTGCTCTAGATCTGGAACCAGCCGTTTCTCCAAGGAGCCCTATTTTCTTTTCACGTAGAATAGTATTTAAAAACCAAAATCTTTGCATTTTGAAGTCAATGATTAATAGACATAGAAGAGCACACTTAGGCATATCACTGAGTACACACTTATGCTATTTTTACAGCCTTAAATATTTATATGGATTCCTTGGGTGGTGCAAATGATTAATATACTTGACTATTACCCTCAATACCTGAGGTTCAGGTGTACCCAGATATGCTTAGAAAGAAAGTCCTGGGGCTGAGCCCTGGTGGCGTAGTGGTTGTGCGCCGGACTGCGGCCCATTGGGTTGGAGGGTCAAATCCAGCAGCAAGACTGGGCCACCTACTCCCACCACCCAGAGGGCAGTGATGCCCCTCCCCCCCTCAAAAAAACAAAACAGAAAGAAAGACCTGGCTTTATCTTCCCTGAAATAGTCATTGAGAACCTTGTGGACCATAGTTTCTGCTCCTGAGGTCACCATAAGTTCGAATAGACTTGATGACCATTAGCAAAAGCAACCACAAAACATTTCAATTGCTTTAGATAATTTAAATAGAAAAAGTTTTATGTGCCTTAGATACATTTGCGCAAAGAAACATAATTGGAAAGTCTATGGCAGCCTTGGTTGAAAGGGTGACAAACAAAATGACTTATGGCTACCAGGAGGAAATTTTATTAGCATACTTTGGTCCATTGTACATTGAAGTATTCAAATGAGGGATTATTCAAAATGAGGGATCTAGGGGGTATAGCGCAGTGGTAGAGCATCTGACTGCAAAATGAGGAAGCTAAAGTCTGATGACAGCAAATTGCAGAGAACTTGAATGGTTTGCCATCATTCTTTACAAACATGAAAGCATACAAAATACACTAGCATATCTTTTTAGTCATTTGTACTTATAAAGTAAAAGTATAAATGAGAGTGAGAACTCTAAATTCAAGATAGTGAATGATCTCTGAGGATAAAAGAATGATTCTGTGTAGGCAGGAGTGAATAGGCAGCTTCCATTTTGATGAGTTTTATTTATTGAAGTATATATGCTACTTTTTATACCATTTTATTCTTTTATATGTGCCAGCTATTTCATAACTTAAAATTTTAAGTAATAGAAAAAATTTAAATTCAGAATGAGGATACAATATGAAATAAGATAAAAGAACCTTTGGAAATATTCATGAATAAATTTAACTAGCTGAAGGAGATATGTACATACTTCGGTTTAAGTGTTGTTCCTACTGAGACAAAGTGGTGTATGGGTTCATCTAGATTGTGTAGATCTGACTCTCCCTTCATGAAATAGCTAAGTCACAATACACTTTTCTTGGAAGACTGCTTGTAAGGACTACAATTCCCAAAGAGAATAAGTATCAGTGTAAATAAATACGTCTTGTTTTAGGATTGTACTGTTTGACTTGATTATCTCCTCTCCCTTTTAAAACTACTTATTGCATGATCTGAAGTGTGTGTGTGTGTGTGTGTGTGTGTGTGTGTGTGTGTGTGTATTGGGGGAGAGGAGGATTGGAAAGAGCTGCCCCTCCATTGGCTTATAACCTCTTTAAGTCTTGGAGTCTTTTTGTCTTTGTCTCCCTTCCCACCCCCTCCCTTTTATCATCATTGTACTATAATAATGTCTGATAATACTCCCAGTTTAAGATGCACCCAGTAGATGTTAAAGATCCCAAGAAGGCATGCTTTAAAATGGATTTGAAATTAAATCCATTTTAATTTCATTTTCATGTGTTCATTTTTATTTATTGCTATTGCTGCTGTTAAAACAGTTCAGCTCTGCAGTGACTTCTTGGAATAGAAAGTATCAACTGAGCATCACTGCTTAGCTCAGAGTTGTTTTTTTCCACACCCCCATTTCTGTATTAAAATATAGGAAGGGATTTACATTAGAATGTTTTTCTAGCAATCACTGGCACCACAGCTTGTACAGCTGAGCAGATTCCGCTAAAAGAAACTCTGCTTTTTGTGGTAAAGAAAATGTTTGCTATCTTGATTGTGGTGGAGGTGGTCATACAACCTTGCACATTTTTATCAAAAGTGTAAATAGATGATTTTTAAAATTTTGTTTAAATTATGTCAGCAAAGCTGTTTTAATAATAAACAGTACAAAAACCCAAACGTTAAAACTTGTTTCTGAAGAAGGATGTACACAAAGATTCATTTAAAGAAGAAAAAAAAAATCTTATTTCCAAAGATTAGCATTATGTATATTGATGTTGGTACTGGAATGTGATGGGAAACCTTTTTGTCAAAAATTATACAGTTTTTAAAAGAATATGGCTTTCATCAAAAGCTGTTTGATGTCATTTCTTTTTTTTCAAAGCAGCATTTTTCTAACTCAGCTCACACTTGACTGAATACACTGATCGATGATCTGGGAATTAACTAAGCCTTCTCATTTCCTGCTTCCCGGTTCCCCTCTCCCGCAGTCACACTGCCTTTGTTGTCTGGCATGTGGGCTGAGATAGCTTATCAGGGCATGTTTGTATTCCAAAACTGGTGGTAGGTAGAACAGTTAGAAAGACATTAACAGGCATTAATGATTATATAGCCTTTGTTTCATTTTTTTCAGTTAAAAGGAGAGAAGAAAGCATAAGACATTTTTTTTTAAAAAGACTGGTTATTTTACATAAATTTAGAAATAGAAATTGTATCTTTTTTTTTTAATTGTAACTTTTAGTGTTCTTACTGATTTTCCCATTCCTACCCAACCATTTAAATTTGTTTCTTGGCTAGGTGAGAATGTTTGTTCACTGTAATTGAATTCCTATTACTGTACAGGCTGACTTTATTTAAATCAATAATAATCTCTATGGCTATGTCTCTAGTGTACTTACAAGTGCATCTTTACTACTAATAGGTCATTTTATTTTACTTTGCTACCAGCTATTGCAGTGTTGCAGTTTAATTCAAAAAGCAATTGTACCAAAAGGTTATCATCTAG
>PVJH01010149.1:0-75217 GCA_004026705.1 Nesogale talazaci | reverse complement strand
CAGAGCTGTGTTTTGGGGGGAAAGCTGCCTTCTCAGCCCCCGGGTGTCTGATTGAGGAGTAGGCTCCTTCCCGGGCTTATGATTCACAGTAAAGTCTGTACCTTTTGAAAAACCAGCAAGCTCCCCCCGTGTGCTCTTCAACTTCACCCTGTTCTCACAAAGCGCACGCACGACTTCACAATTCAGAGCAGAGATTACACGGCAAAAAAAAACGGGTAGGGGCTCCTGATTCATGATCAGGTCGACGTGGAAAGGGGGCAGGGGGAGGTGTGTTATCAGTCGCAGGAATAGAAAACAGAGGACCTGGGGACCAGAAGCTCCGAGGATGTTCTTGAAGGACACTTAGCAGTACCAGGAGTGAGTCAACTAGCCAGTGCCTTTCTGCAGAAGATCACCTTCCCTAGGTGTCAGCCAGGTGTCAAGATGGGGTCACTTTTGCTAAATCCCCTGTGAGCAAGCCACAAGGAAGTATGTTTCTGTTGTTGTTGTTGTTGTTGTTGTCAGGTACCATCCAGCTGGCTCCAACGCTCCATGAGTCCAGGCACACCTCACTGAGGCACAGCCCAAGCTCGTACCAGCTGCACCAGCCACACCTTTGTATGTTTCAGTCCATCGTCACAGCCGCTGGGCCATCTTCCGGGCTTCATCTCTTATTCATTCATTTATTTTTAAGTTTAGTGATAGCTGCTATTTTGTTCTTATTCAGTAAAGAGAGATATACATGAAAACTTCAGTATTACCGATACACTTTTTAAAAGATTGTTTTATTGGGGGCTCGTACAACACTTTATCACCATCCATCCATCCGTCCATTGTGTCAAGAACATCTGTACATTTGTTGCCATCACTCTTAAAACATTTTCTTTCTACTTGAGTCCTTCATATCAGCTCATTTCCCCCTCCCTCCCTCTCACCCCCACCCTCCCTCACGAACCCTTGATAATTTATAAATTATCATTATTTTTTTCATGTCTTACACTGACCGATGTCTCCCTTCACCCACTTTTCTGTTGTCCGCCCCCCAGGGAGGGGGTTATAGGTAGATCCTTGTGATTGATTCCCTCTTTCTCCTCCACCTTACCCTCCTGGTATTGCTACTCTTATTCTTGCTTCTGAGGAGTTTATCTGTCCCAGACTCCCTGTGTTTCTAGCTCTTATCTATATCAGTGTGCATCCTCTGGTCTAGCCAGATTTGTAAGATGGAATGGGGATCATAAGGGGTGGAGGTGGGGGGGGGGGAGAAACATTGAAGACCTAGAGAAAAGTTATATGTTTCATTGGTGCTACACTGCACCCTGACTGGCTCATCTCCTCCCCCTGACCCTTCTGTAAGGGGAGGTCACTTCACCTAAGGTGGACTTTGGGTCCCCAATCTGTACTTCCCTTCATCCACAATGATATGATTTTTTGTTCTTTGATGCCTGATTCCTGACCCCATAGACACCTCGTGATCACAGAGGCTGGTGTGCTTCTTCCACATGGGCTTTGCTGCTTCCCAGCTAGGTGGCTGCCTTTTTTGATGCCAAGCCTTTAAGACCCCAGACACTATATCTTTTGATAGCCGGGCATCACCAGCTTTCTTCACCACGTTTCCTTTTGCACCTGCTTTGTCTTCAGGGATTGTGTCAGGAAGGTGAGCATCATGGAATGCCAGTTTAATGGAACAAAGTGCTTTTGCATTGAGGAAGTACTTGAGTAGAGGCCCAATGCCAATTCACTACCTTAATAGTAAACCTATAAGTATATGGGCATAGATCTATTTCCTCATTCTCATATATAAATATATTTACATACGTACATGGCAGAGTGTGGCAGTCACCTAATCTGATGTCACTTTGAGGATTAAGAGTGAAGGGGGTGGAGTCTAGCCTGTCATTCTGGAGATGAGACTTCTGTGTGGGTGTGGCCTTCTCCCCAAAATTCTGGGAAATCTGGTAATTACCTATTGGAGGCGGAGATACTGTCTCTCTTTGTTCACGTCCTTGGAAACTTTCTACTGACAACACTCTCTTGGAGACACTCTACTGACAAGACACAAGACTGACTCCCTGGGAGACATCCTGGAGGAGAAGCCACATGGACCTACCCTGATGGAACCAGACCTCTGAAGCCAGAGGTGCCACTTGGAGACCTCTGCCAATGCCAAGATGTTGACAACACCACTGCGTTTCATGAGTCTTCTGAAGAAGACCTTATAGACTGGTATCAGACATATGGGCTACTATCGGACTTATGACCTTGGTCCGGACTGAGTCAGGATGTTTCCTTTCTGTTGAATTGCTCTTATAGCTAGACCGCTCCCTGATATGCATGTTTATGAGTTGGTTTCTCTGGTCTATCCAGACTGATACACAGGGCTTCCTCTTTTTTGCTGCCCCTTTATTTTACCAAAGATGATGTCCTTTTCCAGGGTCTAGTCTCTCCTAATAGCATGCCCAAAGTATGTGAAAGGAAGTCGCCAAGTCCCTGATTGTAGGAAGCATTCTTCCGAGACAGATTTGTTTGTTCTTTTGGTAGTACACAGTACTTTCAATATTGTTGGTCAATATTGTTGGCAATTCAAATGTAATTCTTCTTCTGTCTTCCTGATTCAATGTCTAGCTTTCACATGCATACGAGGTGATTGAAAATACCATGGCTTGGGTCAGGTACACCCTAGTCCTCTGAGGAACATCCTTGATCTTCAACACGTTAAAGAGGTTTTGTGCAGAGGATTTACCCAATGCAGTGTGTGTTAGTCTGGGTTGACTAGAGAAACAAATCCCGAGGCACTCATATGTTTGTAAAGGAGAGTTTTATATCAAAGAATAATTGTATATTAAGAAAGCATCTCAGATCAGTCCAGTTCAAGTCCACAAATCTGATATTATCCCTTAGGCCTGATACCAGTCTATAAATTCCTCTTCAAACTCACACAACACATGCAATGATGCCGAAGGCTGGAAGACCATAGGCCAGTGAGTGGAAAGTCTTGTGGATCCAGTGGTGGTTGAAGCATTTCAGCACTGGCTCCTTCAGCTCTAGAACTCTGGCTGCCATCAGCATTGTTCCATGTGGTGTGTCCACAGGAATGTGAAGCAGCGAGAGAGTGGAGGAAGAAAAAGTCCCCAGAATCCTCAGGAAAAGGCCATACCCCACACAGAGGCATGATTGGCTATGACCTGGTAGACAAGCTAGACTCCATCCCTTCACTTGAATTGACAGGAGATTATGTAACTGCCACACAGTAAGTCTTTTGATTTTTCTATTTCTTTAAAGTGTTTAAATCTCCCAGAAACAGAAACCTAAACTTAACAATCAGGACTTGCTGTTCCAGGTTAACCTAGTTCAAAATTTCTCCTTGATTTCCAATAGGAAAAGGAAATGCTGCAGCCATTGAGAAATTGCATGATCTAGCTACCTTGCTCCCATATGTCTTTACCCATGAAATCCTTCTATTGTGTATTTCTTTGGGGCTCCCTTCTTCCTAAAAGCTGGAGTGCGCCCAAATTAATGAACTGCCAAACAAAGGCAAGAGATTCATGACTGCTGGAATTATAACAGGCTGTAAATGTGCATGTTTGAAAGCACTCTGCTTCTGGGTTATCTCTAGGGGAATAACGGGACATTATACACAAAGAAGTATGTTATGATGATAGCTATACTTTCACTTATTTTATTTTTAAGGCTTATTGTCCCCTGTCCATTCACTGAGTCTAAGATTGAAACCTAGGGGGTGAAAGCATTTCATTATTATGACTTAGCAAATACTATTTTATGATGGGCCACATCGTGGGTTAGAATTACATCTACTTTTCTATGGATTCAATTTTACAATAACAGGCCACTTGAAAGAGAATATTGCTACCATTAAAGGAAATAGAGCCTCTTATTTTTACGCCTCATCAACTACATAAAACTATGCCACATTTTGTGTCAGCTTATATTTGAATCATATATTTTGCTAAAGTACAGAAACCTGACAGACCCCTGAGAGTGCATGGGGATAGTCACAGAGATTGCTGCCTATTGTTGACCGAACCCCTAAACCACATAAAAAGAAGCCACGTGGAGTAGACACGTGACCATGAAGTGGACAAGGTCCCTTTGTTGACAAAGGTGTGTGTTAACCTTAAAGTAGCTCAGAGCTTGCCTAATGCAAATGAGGTAACTTTAGAAAATTTACCTTGCTCCCTGGGAGGTGACCTTCAGAATTCCCTGAATAAAATGGAGATACCTTAGTTATTTCAAAATCTCCAAACTAGATCTGAGGATTTGTGCAATTGAAAAGACGCTGAGCTGACGGCGCCAGGTCAGACGACCTGATGTCAGGAAGGGGGTTCATGAGCCATTTCATCCTATTAACACTTCCTGGTTACTTGCCATCAGTCAGATCTTGACTCTTAGGAACAGTGTGTGATAAAGTAGACCTGTCTCTTACGGTTTTCTGATCTGTAGCCCTTGTGGATGACCACTCATGCCTTGGTTCGCTATGCTGTAAGAACTATAGAGGGCTCCAGAACTCTGTTCCAATAAAGAATCCGTTCTCAATGAGAAAATCACATCCTGGTAACGACAGTTTAGTTGTCTCTATGCTCTGATTTCCCCTTCCCCATTCCTTTATTGCACGTGCACAAGCATACTGCATTTTCCCTTTATTTATTTATTATTTATTAATGACCAATGGTCTGTTTTGATCAACATCGAGAGATGTGGAAAATACTGGTTTTGTGAAAACACCCCATCTCCATTCATGGCATGTTCTTTCAGTCCTTTTTATATTCCAGTAAGTTATTTTGCTTTTACTATTACAGAAAGAAGAAGATATAAAAATTCTTTCATACTTTGTTTGGCTGGAGAATTCTGTTTTTCTTTTTACTGAGTCTTCTAGTTTTTCCTCACAGATCCAACCAATAGTAGTTCTGCGAGTAAAGCAAATCACACAGTTTACTCTATGAGGCATTTCTGTAGATGTGGGTCTACAGACAAAGCCCCATCAGGATAGACCTCAATGAGAATTCTGTTTTTCATTTATCAAGATCAAGGACAATTTTATAACTTTTTATGTATATAGCACTTACCAGTAGGGTAATCTGCCTTTAAGTAGAGGTAAATTACTCTCACAGAAATGAAACCTAGATAGTTTCAAGTCAAGGTTGTTGTTGTTTAAATAAACTTCTTGTCTCCAACTCAAGGAAAAAAGACATGAAGAAAACCAAAGGTCCTTAACAAACTAGGAGACAAAAAGACTGAAATGGATGTCAGAAGAGATCCTGACTGTTGCTCGCAACATTAAGGCAAATGGATGAAATGAGGAAGTAACAGAGCTGAGCAGCAGATTTCAGAGCATGATCTGAGAAGAAAAAAGTAAATTATTTTATAAAGAACTGTGCAAAGGCCTGGAGTTAAGGAAACCCAAAGGAAGAATGCACTCATCATTTATCTTAAATGAACTGAAGAAAAAAAAGTCAAGCTTCAGGTTGCAATATTGTAGGATTCTATTGGTATAATACGAAATGAAGCAAGAAGGATCAAAAGAAGATGCAAGAGTACACAGAATCATTGTTCCATGTTGAATGATATATAGGATCAAGAGATGAGATCAAAGGAAGAAGGCCACACTGTCCTGAAGAACACTGGTAAGAAACCAGATTCCAGAATCCACAGAACACCAACTGAGATGGTTCAACTCACCAATGCAATTCTGAGAGTGCTCATTCAGTCAAGTCAAGAAACTTGTAAGACAGCCACTTGACTAAACTGTTGGAAGATAAGCCCATCTGTACTTATTTCAAAGAAAGGTGCTCCAGCAGAATGTAGAAATTATCACACAATATCATTAGTATCATGTGCAAGTAAAATTTTGCCGAAGTTATTTTAAAATGGTTGCAGTGATACAGCAACAGCCAGCTTCAAGAAAACTCAGTCGTACAGACAAGAACCCACAACACAGGGAACCCAGGGTAGATGATAAACCCCTCAGGCCGACAAGGAGAGTAGAGATGCCAGAAGGATTAGGAGGATGGGAGAAGAAAGGGGGAATTGATCACAAGGACCAACCTAGAACCCTCTCACTCTGGGGGACGAACAACAGAAAAGTGAGTGCGGGGTGATGGAGGACAATGTAAGATATGGAAATAATCATCTATAACTTGTCAAAGGTTTGTGAGGGAGGAAGGGTGGGGAACAGAGGTGGAAGGAATGGGGAACTGATGTCAAGGGCTCAAGTGGGAAGAGAATGCTTTGAAAATGATGGTGGTAGCATATGTGCAAATGTGCTTGACACACTGGATGTATGTATGGATTGTGACTAGAGATGTAAGAACCCCCAATGAAAGTATTTATTAAAAAAAAAAAAAAAGGTAAGTCAGATTCAGAAGCAGTTGTGGAAAGAGCTATCAGGACCGATGTCAGATGGATCTTGGTTGAAAGCAGAGAACAAATTATGGATCATATTAGGAAGCATGGGGTTTCAGAACCTATAAGCAGACCAAGTAACAGCTGTTCAAATAGAACTAGGGGATCCTATGTGGTTTAAAACCAGGAACGATGTGCATCAGGGGTGTACGTAGCCTTTTACCACACTTGCTCAATCTGCACAGAGAGCAAGTAATCCAAGAAGCTGGATTGTGTGGAGAAGGGCACAGCACGGGGATTGGAGGCAGACTCATTAACAACCAGATGCAGATGGGGACAAAGACAAGGCCTTCTGCTCCTGTAAAGAGTTAGTCTCAGAAACTCACAGGAGCACTTCTACCCTGTCCTATGGGGCTACTCTCTGTCGGTATTGACTCAATGGCAGTGAGTTTTGCTTTTTGTTTTTATATGTAAGTGGCGTAAACTTGCCTGCTGAAAGTGAAGAGGACTTGAAGCACTTACTGCTAAAGACTATGGTTTTTAGTATGGATTACCGTATATACTCGAGCTCAAACCAGCCCGAATATCGCCCGAGATTTTACCACATAAACTGCATTAAAAATGTGCTTTTAAAGTTCAGCGTATTCCAGCTCACAGGAGCAAAGGCTGGGCCTCCTACTCCCACCACCAGAGGGCAGTGATGCCTAAAAAAAATTAAAAAAAATAAAAATAAATAAATAAAAAAATAAAGTTCAGCGTATACACGAGTATATATGGTATATCTCAAATAAAGAAAACAACAATCCACTGAACTGAAACCGCAAGCAACTTCTTGATCAAGGAAGAAATGATGGCAGTTGTCAATGATTTCATTCACTCGGATCCACAAGCAACATCTTAGCACCAAAAAAAAAAAAAAAATGTTAAAAGGCAAAAATGTAACCCTGAGGGCTAATGTGTGCCTGATCCAAACCACCTTATTTTTTGTTGTCTTATGTGCACACAAAAGCTGGACGATGAGTATCAAAGAGCAGAAGTGGATGAATGCCTTTGAATTCTGGTGTTTTCCTCCACAATAACTAAAATAAACTCACCTCCATCTTGTCCACGCCCACTCTCCGTGGCTGTCTAGGACTGGGTACAGCTAATCTTCCTCTGAGTTTCCCAGACTGGGAGGGGAATAGAAAAAAGTATACTCACTACCAACAAGGAAGGCCATGCCGTCTCCTAGTGCTCCTCTGTGGGTTTCTCCATCTGTCACTGTCTATGGGAGTAGGAAACCCAGTCTTTTTCCTTCGGAGCTGCCAATGAGTTTCAAACCTCCAACCAGGCAGAGCACAGCCCAGTGCAGAACCACCACACTCCGGGGCCCCTGGCTTGGAAGACGTCTAATCAGAACGCTCCTCGGGCTGGAGGGCGGGAAGACTTGTTTCCTGCACTTTGGACAGGTTATCAGAAGCGCGAGTGTCTGGAGAAGAAAATTCACAGCAACCATCCCGGCACTGCCGACACGGACTCTTAGTGACCGCCCTGTACGTGTCCAAGACTGTCACTGTGGACAGGAGAAGAGCCCAGTCTTTCTCCCGAGTAACTGCTGGTGGATTCAAGCTCCTGACCATGCCAACAACTGCCCAGTGCATTACCACTACCCACCCACCCCCACCAGGACTCCCGGAGCAGAACATTATGCCTAGTCAAAATGAGGGCCCTCAGCGATATGGATGGATGTGATGACTGTAAGAAGGGGCTTAAACGTAATGGTAACTGTGGGGATCTGCCAGGGTTGTTCTGTTTTGTTTTGGTTGCATATGGGGTCGCTATGACAACAACAGTTCCAAAGAGAGTAGATAACCAAGTCTTTGTCCCCAGTGACCAGTCCTGTCTTCTTGTTAGCAGCCAGCTGAGTCATTAGACTCAATGGCTATCTCCAGATTAACAGGCCAGACTCCACCCCTACATTTCAATTATAAAATTAACATAAGCATATGACTGCCACAAAAAGCAAAGGAGTTTTATGGGCCTTTATGTGAAGGAAGGTTCAATACTACAGAAGGTGTCTTCTCCATTTTCATGAAAAATCATAATGCTAATTATGATGGAAATTTCAGGTACATTCTCATATCCTTGCAGTCCATCCTGGGATCATGATCTGTGGCTGCAACTTGGTTGTTAACACTTGACCATTTGGAAGTCCAACAAAATCGCTATTCAGGGCACCTCCACGAAGTCCACCAAATCAACGTGCCCATTGCCCACAATGTTAACTTAAGGAGGCTGAGCCATTCATTTCTAAGTTAGTTCATCACTACTGAGGTGGTTAGAAGCAGCCAGGAAAGCAGAACGGAACCAAAATGCCAGGATTTGCGTTTCCACTTCCCCTGACCTTGATGTATGAGGCCCATAACCAGGCGATCTTTCTTCCTGCTACTGGTAAGATACATTACCCCACTCCACCAAATACGATGCCTCTCCTTAGAGTCCCACACACAAAAGCTGAAACCCCTCTCCACACTAAGGAGAGTCCTGGTGGTGCAGAGTTAAGCACCCAGCCTCTAACCGAAAGGTTGATGGTTCAAATGCAGCCCCAGCTCCTCTGGAGGGAAAATGAGGCTGGTAGTTTCTGCTAAGATTTATAGATTCAGAAAGCCCATGGAGGGGTGGATGGTTTGAGTCAGCCTCAAATTGATGTCAGTGGATTTGGGTTTTTGGTTTCTGAAAGGGTTTCCAAAGGAGTCCTGGAGGAGCAGTGGGTGAAGTAGCAGGCTACTAACTGCCAAGTTGGCAATTCGAACCCAGCAGAATGCTGGTGACAGATGAGGCTGTCTGCTCTGGTAAAAACTTACAGCCTTAGAAACCCTCTTGGTAGTTGTGCTCTGTTGATTGCTATAAATGGCGATGAACTGAGTATAAGCAGAGGCTCTGAGTGGAGCCGATGCCCCAGCAAAGGGGTTTGGGTTCTCCGCTTGACAAACATGCTGACATGGATTTGAAAGAAGGAAGCACTAAAAGAGCAGGGGACCTTGTTAAACTGCATTTGACGTTAGTGACGTGGGGCAATTGAGTCTCTCAACAAACACCAGTACATGGTCACATGAGAATGTCATTGAATTTTAAGCTGTGACTGCCACTTGCAAGCTTTGACTCCATGTGTCTGGGGAGCTGGCAGACCAGAGGGAGAGCCACGGCCCTAACAGGGACATGAACACTCAGCATTGGAAGGGGGCGGATGGGGCTGTAAGAACACAGCTGTAGAAAGGGTCCCCTCAGGTACTTCTTTGGCAGAACATACATAATGGCAATGCTCTCGGGTGAGGCGGGGTGCTGGCCAGGGCTCTGAGACCCCTCGGAGGGCATAGTCTGTGGTGCACCATTTCCATGAGTCGCTGAGATCAGCTGAGGGGCTGAGGTAGGGGGAGGAGACCTGGAATGGGGAGTGGAGGACAGAGATGATGAGTAGCAGCTGTGATCCTGACACTAGCCACAATGGAGGGATGTGTTTCATTCAAGGAACCTTCCTTTTCTAAATTTCTTTCCAGGGTGAAGTTCCCAGCAGAATCCTTGAAGGTGCAAGGGGGAAACTAAGCAGGGCAAGTTGTGGGCTCTTATGGACCATTTGAGGCAGCATCCGAATCCATAGCTGCTGGGAGAGTGATTGGCAGCTGGTCTTCAGCCGTCACTGCCCTAAGGAATGGCTTCAGAACCAGGACCACCCTGACCCAGATTCAAGCCCTTCCCAAGACAGCTCATGCCAGTTGTCTGATGATTGGAGGAGTGCAAGATCTGACCACGTTGGCGTACCTCTGAAGGGCCGTCCTCGTTCCAGGCTCCCCATAAGACTGACCAAACCATTGTTGACTTGCATCACAATGTGACTTCTGTCTCTACCCACCCTGCTTTCTTCCACAAATGCTGGTCCCAAGGAGCTTCTTCACAAGCATCCAGCATCTCCTATCTGTTTCCTTGAGAGCCCCATCTGCCACACCAAGATGACACAGCTAGTAAGTAAAGGATCTTGTTTTCAACACAGGCAGACAGGGTGGATTGGAGGACACACTTCAAGTCATTCCATTGTACGGCTGGCGTCAAGCAGGAGACTTCGAATCAACTCCGTGCAGGCAAAGGAAGAGCCGAGGACATTCTTAACTGACTTCAAATTGTAAAGGACTGACAGATCATCTCAGGAGTCAGGCATTTTACATGTTACTTGAGTAAGGTATTTTTATTATCAGTTTTTATTACTAAAGCTCAAAATGTGTTGCAGCTATCCAGGGCTGCTCTACCAGCACGCCCCCAAGTGCACGGCTGTAGCCAAAAAGAATGTAGGCTCGGTTAAGAGACATGCAGTCTCAACTCCGGGCACCAGATCTGGGGAAGGAGCCCTGGTGATGTGGCAGTTACCTGTTGGGCTTCTAACCACAAGGTCAACAGTTTGAAACCATGAGCTGCTCCTCAGGAAAAGGATGGGGCTTTCTACTCAAGTGAAGAGTTCTCAGACATTCACGAGGGCATTTCCATCCTGTCTTACAAGGTCCCTGAGAGGCAGAACTGACTCGATGGCAGGGAGTGAGTGCGTGAGTAAGTGAGTGAGGGGAGAATCTATCCCTTTCAGCTTCTCTTCCTCCATTCCTTGGAGTTGTCCATGTGGCAACATCCTTGCTCCATGAATGCTTCTTGCTTATGTGCCCAATCTTTTCATAAAGTGACAGCTTAAGAGGAGGGTGTAAGAGGCCTGGTAGAGCTTGATCGAGGACAATGTAATTGAAAGGAATTACTGAAACTCAAATGAAGGTTGAGCATGATAGTGGGACAAAAGAAAAGTTGAAGGAAATAGAGGAAAGAACTAGAAGGCAAAGGGCATTTATAGAGGTCTAAATACAGGCGTGTACATATGCAAACACATTTATATATGATGATGGAGAAGTAGATCTGTGTGCATATATTTATAGGTTTAGTAGCAATGTAGCAGGTGGACATTGGGTCTCTACTCAAGTACTGCCTCAATGCAAGAACAGTTCTATTAAACTGGTGTTCCATGATGCTCACCTTTCACACAAGATCACTGTGTGCACAAGATCACAAAGCAGGTGCATAAGGAAATGTGGTGAAGAAAGTTGATGGTGCCTAGCTATCAAAAGACATATTGTCTGGGGTCTTAAAGGCTTGAAGGTAAACAAGTGACCATCTAGCTCAGGAGCAACAAAGTCCACATATTAAAAACACACCAGCTATGTGATTACCAGGTGTCAATAGGATCAAGCATCAGGCATCAAAGACCAAAAAAGCATATCATTGTGAATTAGAGGGAGTGCAGATCAGGAACCCAAAGCCCATTTATAGGCAATTGGGCATCCCCTTATAGAAGGGTTGTGGGGAAGAGATGGGTCAGTCAGAGTACAGTGTAGCAATGATGAAACATACAACTTTCCTCTAGTTCTTAAATGCTTCCTCCACTCCCCTCCTCTATAATGAACTCAATTTTACCTTAAAAATTGGGCTAGACCAAAGAATATACACTGTAAAGATAGGAACTGGAAACAGGGAATACAGGACAGATGACCCTCTCAGGACCAGTGGTGAGAGTGGCAATACCAGGAGGGTAAGGGGAACATGGGGTAGAAAGGGGGAACCGATCACAATGATCTGCATATAAACCTCTCCCTGGGGAACGGACAACAGAAAAGTGGGTGAAGGGAGACATGTAAGACATGTAAGGGAGAGCAGTGTAAGACATGACAGAATAATAATTTATAAATTATCAAGGGTTTGTGAGAGAGAGGTGTGGGAGGGAGGGGAAAATGAGCTGATATGAAGGGCTCAAGTAAAAAGCAAATGTTTTGAGACTGATGATGGCAGCAAATGTACAAATGTGCTTGACACAATGGATAGATGGATGGATGGATGGATGGATGGATGGATGGATGGATGGATGGATGGATGGATGGTGAAAAGAGTTGTAAGAGCCCCCAATAAAATGATTTTTAAGTGATCACTTAAGTCAGACACTCCTTAGCATAACAAAGAAAATGGCATTCATCAATGTGACTGTAGTCACACAAATGGGGACCCATAGTCCAACAGCAAATAGTTGCTGAGTCCCCCCTATTCAATCCACACGAAGGTAGAACGTCGGGGGGAAAGAATGTAAGGTTTTCAGGTTTGCAGCCAGTTGTCTTAGCAATCAAACCCAATGCAAACTAATCAGAATCATCGGAGCTGCCCAATTTACAAAATGACCGGAAGAATTACACTTACACATTAATGACCATGTCAGTATTTCTTCAGCATGTCAGTCAACAAGTGACATGCTGTGTGGTGTTCCCAACACCAACCCCAAAACAAAAGGATCTACAAGCCACTCAAGGGGAAGTCACTGTTGACTTTCTCCCCACGCCTACTTTGTCACGTCTTCATCGGAATATAACCTTCCCTGGATGCAAACCACTCAGCTTCACCTTCCTACTCCAGCCAAAGACTCGGTGAGGAGTAGTGCTGTTCCTGTATCTATGACATGAGTATAATCACTACACAACAATTACCACCGCTAAGAAGCCTGGAGTACGGATCTGCCTGGGATGAGGAGGCACATGGATTGTTTCTTCCTCACACTCTTTCAGCCAGAGCCAGGCTCAAGGTCACCCTGAATTAAAAAAAAAAAAAAAACCCAGAGACAGTCTTCGATGTAAAGTATTGATCGTACTGGCATTCAAGTAAAATAAAAACTAAGTCCTTTCTTATGTTATGACATGCAACTGATTGTTGCCAGGCTGGGGAACAGGCCTTCACTTTGATTTTTTTTTTCCGCTGAAGGAAGAATACTGATAAACTGGCAAGGGTGTCTCTATAAGGGAGAAGGAGCCTAGAGAGAAAGCCAAGGAGTGAGATTGTTCTTTCACTTGGAGTAACACGGAGATTCATTTTAGCAAGGACCGTTTTGACAGCAATATTGTATGGGGCGCCTATTGTTCTCTTCCCCCAGGGGAAGGCACGGGAAGCCGAGCCTTATCTACCAGGGCTCAGGAACCCCTCCCGCAGTTGCTTCGGGGCCCCAAAGCTCAGTGTCTTCTCTCAAGAGAGTGTGGGGGCAGGTGGAGTGGGTAGAGAACAAATGAATCAAGAATGAGTGTTTGAAGTCCTTCAAGAAACCTCTCAGGGGATGGCAACCTTTTAAGTGCACATGTTTAAAAGTGAACTGGGGCCAGAGAGGGATAAACAATTTACTACTTAGCCCCTGCAAAGCTGGAGTGGTGGGTGTTGTTTTCACGTTTTAAAGAAGAGGAAAAATTAGGTCCTGAGTGATGTGAGGCTACAATAAAAGATGACGTTAGCATCAAACCCAAACTTGTCTGACCTCAAAGACTCCGCTCTTTGAATCCTGCCCATTGACCCCGAATCAAATTTGCCTGTAAATCACAAGGGGTCTGTAGATACCCTTTGGGAAAGAAAAATAGTAAATCCCGTTGACCTCAGAAGATGTGAAACCGATTGCCATCAAGTCCGTTGCAAAATGCCCCGTGGGGTTTCTGCAGTCCTTAGAGAAGCAGACTGCCTCATCTTTCTCCCGTCATACGACTGCTGAGTCCGCACCCCCGAGCTTCGGGTGAGCAGCTGAGCTCGTTAGCCCTGGAGTGCGTTCAGACTCATAGGAGCCCCGCTAGCGTAGTGGTTCCATGCGGCGCTGCTCCCTGCTCACAAAGTCGGCAGTTCAAGACCACCAGACACTGAGGGAGAAAGACGAGGTTTTCCACTCCCATAAAGAGTTATCATCTGGGAAATCCGCAGGGACAATTGTACCTTACCTTATAGAGCACTATGGGATCATGCTACCAGGCGTTCTCCGTAAGCTATGGCGGGTGTCCATTAAGAGAGCTGGTTGATTCAAATCATGTATTACGGAAATGCCCATCCGTCATACCACATGCAAGCAAAATTCTGCTGAAGATCATTTTAAAAAGCAGCGGCAGCTGTACCTGGAGAGGGACCTGTCAGAAACTCAAGTCAGATCAGAAGAGGATGCCGAATGAGGTGTAGCTTTGCCGACGCCAGGTGGACCTTAGCTAAAAGCAGGGGCAGCTGTTTCCCTGTGCTTTTATTGACACGGTAAAAGTATTCGACAGTGTGAAACATTACAAACTACGGATCACTTTGTAAAGAATACCCGTCTCAGAGGCCTTAATTTTGCTCCTGCAGAACCTGTATGCAGACTTGTGCATAAACAATCATTCGAATAGAAGAAGGGACTAGGGCGTGGTTTAAAGTCAGAAAAGGTGTGCTTCAAGGCTGTGCCCTTCCTTCATACGTAGTCAATCTGTGTGTTCTTTCCGTGATGGATGTCAAGTGCTTTTTTTGTTTGTTTTTTTAAGCACTGTGATCAGAGACGGTCCTATGTGGTATTTCAATGTTTTTCCTTTTTGAGGCTATTTTGAGACCTAAGTATGGTTTCTTCTGGGGAATGATCCTCGTGCTTTGGGGAAGAATGTGTGTTGTGCTGCTGTGAAGTGGCGTGTTCTGTGTTCGTGTGTCCCTGAACTCAAGGGGACCAGTTCTTGTACTTGTTAGGAATCACAAAAATCAGGAGGTAGTGAGCAAAGCAAGTTTATTATATGTAATGAATAAAGGAGGCAAGGAAATCTCTCTCCAGAGACCAATGCCTTCCCAAAGAATTTGAGGAGTTTTTAAGTCTATGGGAAAGGGAGAGTAACACATGTGTAGACCTTAGGGAGGTACCAGCAGAGGACAGGGTCATAATTAGGCAGAAATGGCTAACAGATTCCTCAATTCTGAAATGGCTCCATGTAGCACAAATGACACCATTTCAGTGAATTTTAGTTCCACGACACGTCTGAACATCCCAGGGCCAACTGGACACCAGGGCGGCTTTCTTGATGCACATTCTGGATCTATATGTCACAAACTTGGGGTCTGTAACTGTAAAGATCATCTCTGCATGAGGAGTTTAGCAAGAAGTGGGGAGAGCCCTGGTGGCAGAGTGATTACACGGTGGGCTGCTAACTTCAAAGTCAGCTTTGGAACCTACCAGCTGCTCCTGAAAGAGACTTTCTAATCCCATACAGAATTATAGTCTAAGAAACGCACAGGGGGCAGTTCTACCCTATCCTACAGGGTCCCTATGGGTCGTCACAAACTTGATGGCAGTGGGTCTCTTGTGGCATTTTTACTACTTGTATAGTTTAGTTCCAAGGTGCCCTTAACTCTGAGTAAAAAAATTCTTGAACCCAGCTGGCTTCATACGCGGTCAAGTGAGTTGACTGTGTTGTTTAGATCTTCTGTGTCTTGTATTTCATTCCAGGTCTGTCCTTTATCAAAAGAGGTGGGCTAAATTCTCCTACTATTATTGTAGAACTGTCTTTTCAAGACAATTAGTGTTTGTTTTCTGTACGTTGGAGCTCTGTCACTGGGAACAGGGAGCCCCAGTGGGGTGATCGTTATGCATTGGGCTGCAATCCAGAAGGTCAGCAGTTCTAACCCACCAGCCACTCCTTGAGAGGAAGATGGGAAATTCTCAAGAATTGGAACTGCACAGGCCAGTGGCTTCTTACACGTGAACTGAATTGACTCTTCACTTAGATGACCGCTTGTTTGAGGACATACTTTGAGGCTCCAGGTGGTATTCTTTCTAATAGTTGGACATTGTCTGTTTTTTCACCACACTTTGCTATTACACCCATATCTTCAATGATCTTCCCATGAGAGCACGTATCAAGTAGGGCCATGTCTTAAGAATGAATTGTCCTTAGATTAGTCCTATGATTAAGTGTGGGCCCAAAGTCCATTCATATTCTATGGTCTATATATGTCTCTGGTTCATTTTCGAGACATCATTATCATTTTACTGCAGGACACGATAAATCATCCCCATGAGTCATAAGTCATTGATAGCATCACTAGTTTAGTCAACGGTCTAGAATTTAAAACACGTGGAGAGAAAGAAAATTATAAGCGCACGGGCCAGCTTTTAGGCCACAGTATGTGAATTGTTGATTTGTACAGGTTATGGTAAGCACTTAAGTGTCTAGACACTATTTGTACAAACAGTAAGGATTGGGGATAGGGCAAAAGTTTTTAAAAAGTCATTCACAAAGGGAGAACCATGCCTGCTAGACTAATATAAGTCTTAAAAAAACAAAACAGGGCATGGAATGACTCAATACATGATACAGCCCCAGGTTACCCTCCTCTGGACAACCTAAAAGGAAGAGACCCAAACCAAAGTCCAGCATTCACCACTCCCATCACCTGGGACAGCCGTCCTCTGCTTCTTCTCACACTAGGGTATTTCAGCCTTCCATCCAAAGGAGGGTTTCAATTCCTTAAAACTGCTACAGGAAAGTTTAAGGGAAAATGCACAGTCCACTTAATGGACTTAGTTTCCAAATTGGGTCCTTCTGGTGTGGTCTTCTGTGATGGGTGTCATACACTTTGAAAGGCTATCATTGCCTGTACCATGCGGCCTGGGTTCCCAGGGTCTGGATGAAAACTATTCCCGTACTCTTGGGGCTACTGTTTGCTTCATATATTTGTTCCACCCTCTAGTTCTTGGTTTACTTATGTCTTTGGGTCTAAAATGTGTCTCTTTAGACATACGGATGGGTCAATTTTTTAAAAATCCATTCTGTCACTCTGTTTCTTGATTGTTGCATTTAGTCTACTTACATCCAGTGTAATAATTGATAAGCATGAATTCACGTTTGCTATTCTGTGGTACATGCATGTGACAATTCCTTTATCATACTTGATTTTTCCATGGCAAATTCTTTTTGTATTTGTGTTTTCTTTTTCCTATAGTTCATTGTGGCTGCTTTTGTGTTTACTCAGAGGGGTTTTGTTTGCTTGTTTGTTTTTGTTTTCCCTTATTTTGGAGAGCATAGTTATTTATTCTACTTATACTTACTCTGAAAATTATATTGAACTTTCTAAATTTGAAGCAGTCTGTTATGTCTTGACATTACCTTGACTTCCTCACTGTGTGGAAGTTCTACAATGCTGCCCTTCATCCCTGCCTTTGCTCTGAGTTCACTGTCCTCTACAGCTTAACATCTCGCGCTCCCTGTCATTCTAAATCACTTTTTAGAAGTCTTTATCTGCATTGGTGCTACCCTGTCTTTTGCTAAGGCTGCTGATTTTCTGACCAAAGGACTCTCATTAATAGTTCTTGTAAGATTACTCTAGTTTTAATAAAAATAAAAACAACCTGGATTCTGTTTATCCAGCAGTGTCATAACCAACTGAAAGTTTTTTCTGGATCTGTGATTTTGATTTGCAATTATTTTCTTTGAGACGCTTAAATAAATCACCCCCTTGCTTTCTTATCTGCACAGTTTCTGATAAAATATGGGTATGCCACGGTAAAATATGCCAAAATGTTGAATTAGAAGAGAGCTGTCTAAGAGACCTCCAGGTCTTGGCTGGACCCTACGATGACCTGTTCACTCCCCGTCACCTCTGGGATCATGAGTCCTGCCCTCAAAGCAAATATATGCAAGTCAAGCACACCATCTTCAACATAGTTCACCTCAAAAAGCTAAAGCCCTGGCCATTGCCCCAGGAAGATACACTCTCAAGTTGGCAGTCACCTGGCACTGCTTTGGGTGAAAGGCCCGCAGACTGTGAGATAGACCAAAGCTCACCTGGCATTTCCTCTCCTTTCCTGCCTGAAGGAACTTACACCCTCTCCCTGGAGTTTGCAATCTTCCCCGGACCAACCAGAAGGAGCAGATGTAAGTGCCTGAGAATTGAAGCGCGATAAGTAAAAGAGATTTGCTTATGTCAGAAGCAGCAAAGACGTCAGCGATAACATTTGAAAGTCAGTTTTAATTCTGAGGATACAGACTGCAAAGCCCGCTTGATGTCAGATTAATTTACTAGATTAAAAATTCAATCACAAGCAGCAACAACTTGTCTAGGACTTAAGAAGGCCCTCCAATCCCTTCTGCCACAGCAGCCGAGGAAAAACGAAAAGCTGCTCAGCTCACTCAGAGCTCGCTTTTCCCCTGCACTTCTTGCCCTGGCTCCAAGCTCCCCCGGCCCCTTCCTCCCCAGCTCACTGTCCTCAGGCCCCTTGCTTCTCTCAACTCCCACAAGGCCCAGGTTCTTTGCTACCCCTGAACTAGTGGATGCTCTGTCTCTCTGATGGTTCATTTTAGGTGGCAACTTGGCTAGCTAGGTATGTTTCCAATTGGTTTCTCCGCCACCCTGCCCCCCCCCCCCCATTGATTTCTTCATGGAGCAGTTGCATGTGATTAAATCTGTTAGTCTTGGGTAGTACAGATTACTTCCCCTAATGTAATAAAATGTTGTATAATGTCATTATTTTCCATAATGCAATGTAATGTAATCAATCATCCGCAGAAAAGGGAGTTTCCCTAGAGTATGTTCTGCCTCCAGACTAGAAATAGGTCATTTTTCGTAACTAATTTTATTTTTTGTTGTCCTTGAGAATGCACAGCAAAACATACACCAGCTCATCAATTTCTACACATACAATTCAGTGATGTTAATTACTTCCTTCAAGTTATATGATCATTCTTCCTCTCCTTTGTTGAGTTATTCCTCCCTCATTCGTATATAAATTTACTGCTTCCTAAGTTTCCTGTAAAGTCTTTTTAAAAATTCATTTTATTGGGGGCTCATACATCTCTTATCACAATTCATACATATGTCCATTGTGTGTCAAGCACATCTGTACATCTGTTGCCCTCATCACTCTCAAAATATTTGCTTTCTATTTAAACCCTTACCATCGGTTCCTCATTTGCCCCCTTCTTCCCTGTTCCTCCCTTCCTCATGAACACTTGACAATTTAGAGATTATTATTAGTCATATCTTTTTTTTTTTATTTAGGCATCACTGCCCTCAGGTGGTGGGAGTAGGAGGCCCAGCCTTTGCTCCTGGGAGCCGGAATTGAACCTCCATCCCAGTGGGCCGCAGTCCCGCGCACAACCACTACGCCACCGGGGCTCAGCCGTATTAGTCATATCTTATACTGTCCAATGTCACACTTCACCCACTTCCCTGTTGTCCACACCCCAGGAAAGAGGTTATATGTAGAGCCTTATAATCGGTTCCCTTTTTCTGCCCCATCTTCCCTCCTATATCATCTTTTGAGTTTCTATTTACAATTTAAAAAATCAATGCTGAGGGGCTGAGCCCCGGTGGCATAGTGGTTAGGTGTGGGACTGCAGCCCATGGACTTGGCGGTTCAAAACCAGCAGTGGCTTTCCAGGAACAAGGCTGGGTAGCTTCCACGACCACCAGAGGGCAGTGATGCCCCCCCCCAAAATCAATGCTCAAAGCAGACCTTTGTTTATTCAACTATTGCTTAATTTTGTGAAGATTTCAGGGGGTACTTTTGGTTTAAGGTTTAGCTATGATCCTTGAGCAATTTCCAGAGATTGTTTCAGAGATTCGTCCAGCCTCCATAGCTCTAGAAAAGCTAGATCCCATGAGAAGTGGAAACTCTGTGCTGCATTTCTCTTCTCTTGATCAGGCTTCTTTTATAGCATCTGATCACAATGTGCAGCAGTGGAACTCAGGCACCATCCTGCTCTCTGGCTTCATGGCAAAAGAAATGTTGTTCAAAGGGGGCAATTATCCACACATTCTGCTCCCTCCTACTTTTCTGGACATTCTTCCTCTGTGGCCACAGACAACAGAAACCAGTTGTTGGTCTTAGTGGCCACTTGTAAGCTTTTAAGCCCACAGACCCGACAAAAAAGCTGGGAGTAAAACAGAAACGCTGACACGATGTTATGTAAAATGGCTAAGATGTCCCATGAAACACAAGACCCTTAGTGTTGAAGCCAAAGGACCAAAATCTAAGGTGTTTAGTTGTATTTAAGCAACCTAAGAAACTACTGTGATATATATATATATATATATATATATATTTGCTATGAATTAAATTATGACCCCAAAATATGTATGGTAAAATCTGACTTCTCTCCCTGTGGTTGTTATCCCATTTTGGAATGAGTGGTATTTATTATGGTAATTAGCCAAGATTAGGGGAGGATATATTTTGAGTCCTCTTTTGAGATATAAAAGAGATTAAATGAGCAAAAAGAAGTGAGATGGGGTGGATGCATGCCAAAGATTACTCAGAAGTAGAAGCTCAGAAGAGGCAAGGACCTCCCTTCAGAATCAAGAGAGAAAATGACTAAGGCAATATCAATCATACAAGTTTTGTCAATTTATCTTGTGTACAGTTTATGGACAGTTGTCCAATCTTACCCTTATCTTACCTGTTATCATAATCCAAAAGTCAACATATCCATAAACAACCAATGTTAACCACTAATAAACATTGGTCTAATACACATTTGCCTGGTCTCCTCAGGACTTCATTTCTCTTTCTGTGTGAGCGGTATTCCATTGTCTGTCGGAAACACATTTGTTTATTCTCTATCTCTTGTTGAGTGTTTATCTTGTTTTTGCCTTTTGGCGATTGTGAATAATGCTGCAATGAACACTGATCCCGGGTGTGCAAGTATTCATCTGAGTGCTCCCCATGTTTTGGGGCATATACCTAGAACTGGAACTGCAGGGTCCTATGGTAGCTCAAGTTCTAGTTTTTGAAGAAGGGCAGTGGTTTCCACAGCAAGACCATCTTGCTTTCCCTCCAGCAATGGATAAGGGTCCCAACTTCCCCAATAGCTTCACTAAATTGTTTTTCCTATTTTTAAAAAATCTTAGTCATCTTAGTGGGAGTGAAATTGTATCCTGTTGAGGTTTTGATTTGTATATCTCTGATAACGAATGACTTTGAGCATCTTTTAATGAGTTTGGTTGCTATATTAAGCTGGATTGAGGAGAAAAACAAATCCAGCGAGTCTCATATACATACACGAAAGAGCTTTATGTCAAAAAGTAATTATGTATCAAGAAAGTATCCCAGCCCAGTCCAATTCAATTCCATAAACCAAATATAAGTCTTATAGTCCTTCTTCAGACTCACACAGCCACATGCAATGAAACAGAATGCAGGAAAATCACAATCTGGTGGGCACAGAGTCAGTGAATCCAAGGTCAATGGAAACATGAGAAGGCCCTGACAGCTTCAGGATCAGTGGCAGAGAAGTGAAGAGGGAGAGAGAGGAGGAGACCTGCAGGATCTTTCTTTTGACAAGGAGAGAGCATCAGGCTGTGACTAGATTGACTCTACTCATAGCCAGAAATGGCTAGTTGATATAAAATTACCTAATGATCACAGTGGCCCTTTGGAGTTCTTCTTTGGTGGAATATCTATTCAAGTCTGTTTTCCATATTATGGTTGGGTTATTGATCTTTTTGTTGTTCAGTTGACTTACTTTTGTGTGTAATTTTGTTATTCAATTCTTATTGACTATATGATTTCCAATGATATTCTCTTAGCTGGTAATTTGTCTTTTCACTTTGGGGCAAAGTCTTACTGAACAAAAGATTTCCATTTCTATGAGATCCCATTCATTTATTTTGCACTTTGCTGTTTGTATTTTTGTTATTATACTAGCTTATCTATTGTTGAACACTGGATCTGACATCGTTGCCTGAATTTTCTTCTTAGAAGTGTATGTTTTTATGTTTTGCATTTAAATCTTAATCCATTTTGAATTTGTTTGGGGTGTGGGGTGAGGCACATTGCCTATTTTACTTTTCTGCATATAGAGATGCCACTCCCCCAGTGCCATTTGCTGAACAGACTCTTCTTCCCCTTTGTGCTAGTCTGGGTAGACTGGGGGGGAAAATTCACAGGCATTCATGTGTATAAGAAAGGGGGTTATATAAAAGAGCAATTGAATATTGAGAAAATATCCCAGCCCAGTCCAGATTGAGCCCATAAGTCCGATATTAGCCCATATGCACAATACCAATCTGTAAAGTCCTCTTCAGACTCACAAAACACATGCAATGACAGCAAATGTGGGAAGATCACAGACCAGTGAGTGCAAAATCTTGTGAATGCAGTGGCAGCAAAGTACTTCAGCACTGTCAGGGTTCTCCACATGGCTCCAGGGCATGACTTCTATCAGTATAGTGTCAGATGTCTTGCCAGTAGAGCATCTCTCAGGGAGTGAGCGGAAAGAGAGGATCTCCTGCCTCTAAGGAAGAAATACAGGAGTCCCCAGAATCCTCAGGAGAAGGGTATGCCCACACAGAGGCCTCAGGGGCTCTATCCTGATTTACAGGCTAGATTCTACCCCTATACTCTTAATCCTCAAACTGACACCACATTATATAACTACCATGCCCTCCCACCAACAGATTTGTCAAAAATAACTTGACAACATTGTTACTGTTGCTATTGTTGTTAGGTGATATCAAGTCACTTCAGATCCTGTGGTAGTTACATAATCTAGTGTGAATTTGGGACTGGAGAGGAAGGGGTGGAGTCTAGTCTGTCAATCAGGTCATAGCCAATGAGGCCTCTGTGTGGACATGGCCTTCTGGATATCCTCCTTGGAGGTGGGAGACTGACTCTCTCTCTCTCTCTCTCTCTCTCTCTCTCTCTCTCTCTCTCTCTCTCTCTCTCTCTCTCTCCCTCTCTCTCTCTCCCTCCTGACTTCCTAAGAGAAGCTCTACTGACAAGATACATGGAACTATACTAGACCTCTGGAGTCAGAGAAGACACATGGAGACCATTACCAGCGCTGAGATGCTTCCAACACCATTGGGTCCACAAGACTTCCCACCCAATGTTCTGTGATCTTCCTGGATACAGCATCATGGCATCTGATCCATGAATCTGAAGAGGACTTTATAGATTGCTACAATCTATAAAGGACTTTATAGATGGGCTAATATTGGACTTGTGGACTAGATTTGGACTGGGCTGGGATGTTTTCTCAATATTCAACTGCTCTTGTATATAAAACTCTCTCTTATATACATATGAATGCCAATAGATTTATGTATCTAGTCTACCTGGACTAACACAGACCCACAGCAACTTTATGCACAACAGAAGGAAACACTGCCTGGTCCTATGCCATTCTCATACACCCAAACCCCTTATTGCAACCATGCCTCAATCTATCTCCTTCTCGGCCTTCCTCTTTTTCACTGTTCCCCTACTGTACTAAGCATGATGTCCTTCTTCTGGGACTGGTCTCTTCTGATAACATGTCCAAAGTGTGTAAGATAAATTCCAGCTGTCCTTGCCTGTAAGGAGCATTCTAGCCATAATTCTTTCAACACAGATTTGTTTGTCCTTCCAGCAATTCATGGTAATTTCAATATTCTTCTCCAATACCATAATTCACACGCATCAATTCTTCCTCATTCTTCCTGACTCAATATCCAACTTTCTCATGCATGTGAGGTTATGGAAAATACCATGGCTTGGCTCAAGCGCACCTTTATCCCCCAAATAGCACCCCTCCTCTTCAACACCCTGAAGAAGTCTTGTTCAGCAGATTCACTGAATGCAACTTGTCTTTCGATCTTCTGATTGCTGTTTCCATGAGCACCGATTGTGGGTCCAGGCAAGAAAAATCCTTGGCAAGTCAATCTTTTCTATTTCTTATGATGTTACCTATTGGTCAAGTTGTAAAGCTTTTAGGCTTCCTTACACTGAGTCGTCATCCACACTGAAGGCTATAATCCTTCATCTTCATCAGCAAGGGCTTCAAGTCCTCCTTGCTTTCAGCAAGCAGGGTTGTGTCATCTGCATGTCGCAAGTTGTTCATAAGTCTTCCACCAACCCTGATGCTGTATTCTTCATATCATATCATCCACCAACCCTGATGCTGTATTCTTCATATCATTCTTCATATCAATCCTGATGCTCTATTCTTCATATCATACCTCTGATTATTTGCTCAGCATAAAGATTGAATAAATATGGTGAGAGGATACAACCCTGACACACACCTTTCCTGATTTTAAGCCATGAAGTATTCCCTTGTTCTCTTCACATAACTTGAACTGACTCACAGCAACCCTGTAATAGGACAGGGTAGAATAGCCCCTGTAGTTACCAAGCCTATAACGCTTTGGGGCGTATAAAGCCCTGCCTTTCTCCTGCAGAGCAACTAATAGTTTCAACCTGCTGACCTTGCAGTTAGCGTCCCAACACATAACAACTATACCCAAAGGACTCTGTTCTCTAAAGCATTTGAAAACTGTGGTATTTGTATTATAGCAGCCCTAAGTGTGGAGTGTGCTTCCACCAGCTGATATTCTTCACCTCTCAATGTGGCCATATCCCCTTCGTAGAGAGATCTGACTTGACCATCCCTTCTACTTTGGTTTTCCCTGTGTTTGTCCAGATTTCAGACCCACCTATTCCCCACGAGAAGCCCTAGCAATGCAGCAAACATACACTGCATTGCTAATGAAAGGACCCGCAGGTCAAATCCACCAGTTGCTGCACAGCAAAAAGATGTGACAATTCACTTCTTTCAGGATCACAGCCTTGGAAATGACGAGGGGCAGTGCCACTCTGTCCTAAAGGGTCACTGAGAGTCAGAATCAAATCAAGAGTGTATGTTTGGTTTGGTCTGATCATCCCCTTCATGGTTCTAAAGACAACCCTGATCTACCCCCCTACCCTTCACGAATATGCCATCTCTCTGGAAGGAGAAGTTTCCCCTATATCGTTCTCTGATAAATCCCTTGGGATACAATTCTGCAAGGATAGCTCATGGTTCTGAACATCCTGTGCGGGAGGTACGACTGCCCTCGCTTCTTCCCAAGCATGCTTGTGTAGTGAGCAGTCTTGGAGTTGAGGCAATGTCTCCCTTCAAAGAAAAAGGCCAATTTGCTTACATCTAGAAGAACAAAGATGATGTCTTACACGGGAGCATCTTTCTTTTTTTTTCTTATTTTTTTTAAGGCATCATTGCCCTCAGGTGGTGGGAGTAGGACGGAGCATCTTTCTTAAACTCAGCGTTTCTCTATAGATATGCCCCCCACCTGCAGATGCAAACATCACCGCCCGCTTCACATCACCTGAGATAGATGGAGGCCCAGGAAGCCAACACAAAATGGCAGTGCCAGGGGTTATTGCTATTGCGGTAAGTAACAGTCCTGTGTCTCTGACTTAGGAGTCTCGTGCCTTCTCCCAGCATCCATGAACATGTGGCCAGCTGTCTTGTTACCAAGAGAGTCCCATAAAAGGCAGCCAGTGCCTCTTCTCCGTTCTGCAACTCTCCAGTGCCTGGGCTAGCACAGTGCCTGGTGCAGTCAGTAAATATTTGTTGAGTATTGAAAGAGAAATTCGGAGATAATTTTTTTCTATTTGTATACATGCATAGCCAAGTCATTGAAGGGCACAGGAAAATAGCATCTTTAATAATACTAGCAATTAAAAGCAACAAAAACCTTCATCTCCTCAACTGTCTTTTCATGCCAGTGAAAAAGATAAGTCTCACAAAAATAAGATACCAGAAGTTCAAACTAAAGAAGATGATCTTGCAAGGAAATAAGATTTTCTCACTTCTGTGAAAAATGACACAGTGACTGGTAGCTCAACTGTTTGCCCTGCATCTCCAGTGGGAAGTCAATGGAAAATATCCAACTAGAATCTCTTCTTGGTAGACAGAGGGACCTCCTGAATACAGATGACATGAGCCAGGGTGCCTTTGGATCATAAGACCCCTGTCTCCACAGTGAGTGAACCAAGACACAGAACCCTGATAGGGGGAGAAAACAACAAAAAAGGGAGCTGTTAAGTATTTCCTTCTACTTGGATTAGCGGCCAGTGCCATGGAAGCACGAGTCGAGCCATCCAATGAGGCATGGCATTGGGTCCACCTGCTGCAAAAGACCTCCTTCCATTTTCAGAAAGCAACAGTGTCTCCCTAATGGTGAAGGTGCCCCTGACCCAAGCAAGCAGGAGTCCTGGGGGCCCAGTGGCTGCAATTCGAAACCACCAGTGGCTCCTCAGAAGAAAGATGGGACTTTCCACTCCCGTGAGCTCAGAACCTGAACCAGGGCGGTCCTACCCTGTCCTCCAGGGTGGCCATGAGTTGCCATCTGCTGACTGGTCTCGAATTTGGGTTGGGTTTGAAGCTAAGCCAGGGCCTTTTCAATCACTTCATCTAGATGTGACAGCTGGACCATGGTAAAGGACTGAAGAACGGATGCCTTTGAATGGCGGTGTTGGGGACATGTGGGGAACAGACGACGGTCTGTCAGCAGAACAAATCAATACATCTTAAAAGAAACACAATCAGAATGTTCCACCTTCCTTTCTGATCTGCCATCTGCTCCATGAAGACCTTCACGGGGAGACCATCCCTCTCAAGGTCGAACCCTTGGATGGGGTCGAGAAGGTGAAGACCAAGACCCAGGACCAGGAGGGAATTTCTCCTGATCAGCAGTGGCTGATCTCTGCCCACAAGCGGCTGGAAGACGGAGGTACCTTGTCTGACTACAGCATTCGGAAGGAGTCCACCCCTCATCTGTGCTGAGGCTTCGTGGTGGTGCTAAGGAAAGGAGGAAGAAGCCGTACACCACTCCCTAGAAGAACAAGCATCAGAGAAAGACGGTTAACCTGGCTGTCTTAAAATACCCTAAGGTGGATGACAATGGCAAAATCAACTTCCTTCGGCGCGCATGCTCTTCATGAGTGTGGTGCTGGGCTTGCCCTGGCCAGCGACTTTGACAGACAGGACTGCGGCCAGTGCTATCTGACCTACTGCTTCAACACACCAGAAGACAAGTAAGAGTGTACTGGTTAACAAAGAACAGGAACATTGAAAAAAAAAAGAGTTCCTTAGAAAGAAAAGATGGGGAAACTCCCGCTCAGTTACTTCAGTCATATTATCAGGAAAGATCAATGGTTAGTCGAGAGCGTTGTTGTGAGTAGAGCACACGGTGAGCAAAAAGAGGAGGATAAAAAAAAAGAGGACTATCCGCACTGAGATGGGTGGCATGCTAGCCAGAGCCATGGGCTCAAGGAGCACAGTGCGGGGCACGGAACTGGTCAGCGTGCCTTTCTGTTGTCCACAGGGACGCCAGGAATGAGAGCTGAGACAAACCAAACAACATCTCTCTCAAGGGGACATGCAGCTCACTGCAGGATGTGCACAGATAATGTGCTTATAGCAAGAAAGAGAAAACCTTCTTTCAGGAGGAACCACAGTCCTTCAAGCTGGCACACAATTGTATGAGTGGAAGACAGTCTGGATTTCTGAACAGTCTGATCTCTTTAGGAAGAACTGGAACCGTCCTTAACCAATAATTCACAGCATCCTCTCACGTCCCTCAGAGAGCTTCTAGCTGTTCTGCCAACATTCCAGGTATGTGCGGATCACAGAACCTTTGAGCTGACTGCTCCCTCTTCCTGCAGTGGTTTGCAACCTCCCCATGTGTGTCAGACAGGGTTCTCTTAGAGAAATAAAAACAGGACACTAGTGATTCTCTTTCTATATTTATATGGATAGAAGGATATATAAAATACGAAATAAACCGTTAAATAATCTATAAAGCAGTACAATGGCTTGGTGCAACTCACTTGCGTGAGGCAGCTAGAAGACTGGCAGTCCTTCAAGTCTTGAGGGCCACTGAGTAGTCCTCTGTAGAGCAATCCAGGCTATCTGGTCACAGGCAGCAAACAGCAGAGCAGGTCACCAACAGTCAGCCAGATGACAGAGTCCAACAGTCCCCAGCTCAAGAGATGTATATCCCAGGAACGTGGCGAAGTAGGGTTTGAAGGAACCTCAACTCACAGCAACACAGTCCACGATCAGATGTCCCACGGGTAGTGTTGTTTGGAGGTTGAGGCACAGGATGAACAAAGCAGCTCTCTGGTCCAAAGATCCGAAAGCCAGAGAGCAAGGGCGGAGCTTGCCAAGCCTTTTCTATCTCCGCCCTTCCATTGATCGTGTGTGTCCATTGGCCATGTCCTCACAACAGACCTACCTATCGTCTTTGGCCATGTTGGCACTACAAGCTTACCTATCACACCATGTAACCATATTGTCTATAGTCTTTCTTTCTCCATTCAGGCTTTTATTCAAAACCTACCTTCTTGGAGAGATCTTCAGAAGCCATTCAATATGAAAAAAATGGCAGCCACCCTCTCTTACGGCCATTCCTCGCTCCTAAAATGTAATAGAATTAAATATAGCTTGTACAGATTGTTTGTATGTATACTTCAATGAGGGTGAATAAAATGGTAGCATAGAGGCAATAAATAAATAATTTATATTATCAAATATCATATTGCAAGCTAGTTACAGGTGATTTCTATTTAAATGTGGACTTGCAAATTTTAAAAAGAACAAAAACACTGCCATCAAGCTGATTCTGAAAAATCCCCAAACAAAACTCACTGCCATTGTGTTGATGCCGACTTGTGGCAAGCATTTAGGGCAAGGTAGAACTGCCTCCATGAAGTTCTAAGACTGTAACTGTTCACAGGAGGGGGAAGCCCAGTCTTTCTTCCTGGGAGAGAGTGGTGATTTTGCACGGCTTATCTTGCAGATCTCAGCCCAACTCATAACCACTATGGTACCAGGGTTGCTGCATGACCTTAAAGGTCAGAGTAGAACCATTCCCTTTTGGGCTTCCCTTGGAGCGACTGGCCAACACTCTACTTTAGTTCGATAAAACTCATTTTGGACTTCTGCCTTCCAGAAATAAATGTGTGTTGCTTTAAGCCTTTGTACTTGTGTTGATTTGTTATAGCCACAATAGTAAATCAATCCCATCTGTGAGAGGGGAGAGGGGAGAAAAGAAACTTCGTTGAGAGGAGAAAAATTGCTTCATATTTACAGTCTTTCAGCAGTTTGAACAGGATGATAGGTGTCGGGACGTTCTGCTTATGAAAAAGGGGAGCTGTTGTGAGACTCACCAGGAAGGTTCTGAGGCAGGAGGTCTGAGGCTGCTGAAAAGAGGAGGAGGGTGGGCAGGACGAGCCCGGGGGTGGGGAGGGAGAAGAGCTTGAGAATCTAAAAAGAACCAATAGATCAGAGGAGGAAATGAAGTGACTGGCTGGAAATTTTTAAAATTACATTTCAACCCACAGCCGTGACTTTCTCATCCCTCTCTCCATAACAATTAAAGTAATTTCTACATGAGTCGCTAATGTTTTGACTTGGGCCCTATACCATCAAGTGCTGAGCCTATTTCAAAATGAGTTCAGAGTGGAGAACAGACCGTGTCCATGGAGGCGTGGACTCACCTTGCATCAAATCATCATCCTGCCCAACGGGAAGTTGCACAGACCCCCTGGTCTGAGCCACAGGGTCTGCAGAGGGGGAAGCTGGATGAGCATGTTGGAGGTCAGTGTGGGAACCTGAAGCTGAGATTTTTCAGATGGGTAGTCCGAGACCAGCTTCATTGTGGAAGCTACTTCCCACGAAAAGCCTTGTGTAGTCACAAACTGAAGGAAACCAGGCCCCAATGGATGTCTTCCTCTAGGAAACTGAAGTCTGAGGCAAAAGGGCAGGGGCCCTGGTGGTAGAATAAGTTAGGAGCAGAACTGCTAAGCACAAACTCTGCAGTTCAAAATCACGTCTGGAGAAAGAGGGGGCAAAGCGTTACAGGCTCAGAAGCTCTAAGGGGCAGTTCTAACCTGTCCTACAGGGTCACTGTGAGTCAGAAGCAACCTAATGGGTGTGAGTTTTGCATTTGGGGCAAAAGAAGAGATTCAATCATAGAGGGACCCCAGTCCAAGTCCTGACCGTCCACAGGAGGGCCCCATGTAGACTGTCTGGTTCCTGAGCACGGATGGTAACCCATGATTGAGACCGTGTGTTGCTGAAGATTTTTGCAGGAAGGACAGGGCCAGGGAACAAAAAAGAAGCCCCGTGGGATGCTGTTGGGAAGGGAAACTGGAAATCACGGCCAGACTACGTGTCAGCATCTCCCACCAAGAAGTGATATCTATTTCCCCATCCTTAAATCTGGACTGCCTTTGATACCTCCTTTGAGTGACTGCATGTAGTGGAATTCATTGCATGAAATTCAGAGCTTTGACCTTAAAAGGACTACAGCTTCCATTTCTCTCTCTCTCTTTTTTTTTTAACCAATAACAGAAGTACAGACTCTGGGAAGCCAGATGGAGAGAAGGCTCTGGTGGATGAGAGATCTTGGGGTTAATGGGAATATTGACCGGTTGAGTGTCAGAGTAGAACTGTTCCTCCATGCAGTCTTCTTTTTCTTTCTTTTTTTTAATTAAATATTTTTACTAGGGGATCTTACACCTCATATCACATTCATCCATGTGTGTGTGGGGAGAGGGACAGAATGAGAAGCTGATATCAAATAAAAAGAAAAATCTTTGAAAATGGTGATGACTCCACAAGGTTTTCCATGACCAATTTATCCCCAATCATTTTTTGAGCTATGTATCACATACCAGACACTTCCATAGTTCTCCTATATTTTAAAAAAATTGTTTTTACCCATTACCATGGTCCATTCTAGAACATCCTCCCCCCTCTTGCATTCATTATTTTCTCATTTCCTTTCAACCTACCCACCACATACACATATCCCCAATAAGGCATAGACCAATTATTGTATGTATACATCTGCCCACTCTGTGTTTCATAAACTGGATAACACACACCATAAAAAAACAAAACAGTCAGAAAGAAAGAAAAGACCAACAACAACATTAAAATAAACCAGAGGGAAAAAACCCTGCCAACAAAAAAGCAGGAAAAATTGAAAACTAGAAGAAATCCAAAATAGGGTGAGAGGGAGATCAACTGACGAGGTGCCACAATAGGATAACCTCATACAACGTAATTCCATCTGCTATCAACAGTGTCTGCGTGATAGCAAAGTTATCAATGTCCCTCAACGATGGTCAGGGGATCCACCAGAGGCTTAATCCATCCAGATGAAGTTAGCTTTGGTTTCTAATCTAATACTAATTGGGAGTTAAGACATATATCATATCACTCCATAGTTCAATCACATCAAGAAGAAAGAATAGTTGCTACCACAGTCTGTTTCCAAACAGTCTTTTTATTCCTGGACTCCTTGACATGATTTCACTTTTACCCCCCATCCACTCTACTCTCCCCACCCCTACTTCCAGTCCTGAAACTCTTATTCTATTTGCTGTCTCTGGGTTCATCAATCCTGGGTTTCACATACCGAAACACAGAAAAACATTAACACAACCTCAAGAGAGTGACCTCCAATGACATAACACTTCTAAGATACACCCTAATGTGAACAAACAAAAACAAAGTAAAACAAAGATACAGAAAAAGGTTGACATCCCAGTCAGGTGTAGCATGCATCAGAGGGGAAATCAATGGACAAGGTTTTAACTGTCCAAGTCATATGTATGCCTTTGATTTTCTATACTCATCTCTTCAATGCTGTCAAGTAATCACTATGCTTCATCCCTCAATTGTGGATGGGGTTGTTCACTGGAGGCTTATTTCCTATGTTGTTCCAACAAATGAATCTTGGGCTCCCATGGTCACCCATTGTCTTCTGCAAACTAGAGTCTCACAACTTAGTCTCTGATACTGTTCCCTCCTTTGACTTTGGGTTCCGTGATGGACAATCCTTCCCTGACTGATGCTGGTGTGCTTCTCCCACGTGGACTTAGTTGACATCTCACTTCGATGGCTGCTTGTTTGGAGACAAGCCTTTAAGAGAAAGTGACCAGACGTCCTGCTTTTTAACAGTTTAACAATATCCCACGGCATTTTAAAATTAAAATAAATATATTACAATACTATTTTTGCATTCGATGAAAAATTTTTAAAATATAGATTTCATTGAGGGCTCTTACAGCTCTTATAACATTCAATATTCTTCATATTAAGCATACTTTTACACATGTTATCACATTCATCTACAAACATTTTCTACTTGAACCCCCCCTGCATGTGCTCCTCTTTCCCCTCTTTCCTCTAGTTCTTTATTTTTTTAAAAATTCCAACTCTCCATATTTCCCCTTCTCCCTTCTCCTCCTCCATGAACTCCTAATAATTTACAAATTGTTATTACCTTTTCATATCATACACTGTCCAATGTGTCCAATGAAAGTTTTTATTGCTCCATATAGACCAAATTTTTAACCAAGAACCCCACCCCCATCCCCAGTCAATGGTGTCCCGCTTAAAATCTGGTCACTTTACTTTAAGACCCCAGATGCTATTTTATCTGTTAGCCAGGCATCAGCTAATTTATTCACCATATTTTGCCATAGTATCCACACCTGAAGAGGGATTTTTGGACTCTCACTATCATCCACAGCCTTCTGAAAATTGGATGTTCACAATTTAAGTTCTGATCCCTTTCTGTCCTTTGGGTTTGGATTTTGTTATGTATCATCCTTGGACCGCACAAGCTGGTGTGCTTCTTCCATGTGGACGTAGTTGAATCCTCAAACTTAGATGGCTACTTATTTGAATAGAAGGCTTAAAGACTCCAGACACTATTCTTTGTGATACCAGGCACCATCTACTTTCTTCACCACATTTTGCTGTACCATTCATATCTTCAGTGATCTCTTCATGAAGGTGAGCATTGAATGAACTGTCATAAGAATGAACTGTTCTTGGATTGTGACTAGAATTATGTGGGCGCCCCAAATTCATTCACTTGTGATTTCTAAAAAGCCTACAGTGAGGCCTTTCTTTCAGGGTCTTTGGGTGGACTTGAACCTCCAACCTTTTGGATAGCAGTCGACCTCACTAGCTATGTGCACCATCTAGTGAGAGACAGGAACATATAAGAGAGAATTAAGATTCCCTGTATGGTATTATTAAGGTTGTATATTAACTTGGCTGGATCATGATGCTCAAATAGTTATGATCTATTTATTTCCCAGGATGATATCTAATATGGTGTCATCACTTCCATGATGTGATGCGTTATAAGCAGCCAATCAATCGATGGGAGGTTTCCTCTCTCAAGTCTGGTCTAGCTCCACTACATTTCGATGATCTGGAAATGTTCCCTTGCTTACTTGCTTTCTGCTAGATCTGGCGCCTGCATCTGGCTCCTCATGGTCATGAACAGCCGGCCATCTTACATGCTGATCTTCAATTCGTACCCCTGCAGCCAACAACCTACCATCTGACATTCAGATCTTGTATTCAGCAAAGCCTGCAGCCATGAGTCAGGAGATGCCTACCGCCTCACACAGCCCTGAAACTCGCCAGTTTCTACCACGGTGTGAGTCACTTCCTTGTGATAAATCTTTCTGTATATATACATGCATAAGTGTTACTGCTTTTGCTTCTCTAGAAAATCTAGCCTAAGATACTACCTGGCAGCCATGTGGCTGCAGTCATGTGAGAAAGACTAGGTTGGAATCATAAGTCCCATTGAGTCCTGCCCAATTCCTGGCCCACACTAGCAAAGTGAATGTAATAGTTGTTTTTAGTCACAAGTGGCGATGGTGTGTTATACAGAAATAGTTACAAGGTGGCAGGCATGGAAGAAAATACACCTCAATAAATTGAAATTTTTCAGAGTCCAACATTAGAAATTAGGCAGGAAATAAGATGATAATTGGGTCATCAGACTCTACACCTCAATTCTTTCAAAAAGGCAAAAATCGGAGGTCAAATGATGAAAAGTTTCCTAAAATCTTCTTCAGAAGCTTTCTTTGTCAAATTTCTTGCACTAGCAGTTGTTAGTTGTCGTATTATTGGCCCCAGTTTATAGCAACCCCATGTACAAAGGAACCAAATGCTGCCTGTCTGCAAATCAAGCTTCCCCTACACACACACACACACACACTTCTCGGCCTCTCTGTCCCTTCCTCCTTCATCATTAGTCACCATTTCAATGATTCTCACCGCTTTCCAAATCCTCATCAGAAATATCACCTATCTCACAACCAGTCATCTAGCTCAGAAGCAACAAAGTCCACCTGGAATAAGCACAAACCTGTAGGGCCACAAGGTGTCGAAGGAATCAGGTATCAGGCTTCAAAGAACTAAAAATCACATCATTATAAATGAGGGGGAGTACAAGGGAAGCAACATCCCCTTACAGAAGGATGGTGGGGAGGCGATGAGCCTGTTAGGGTACAGTGTAGCAATCATGAAAAATGCATCTTTCCTCTAGTTCTACAATCATGAAATATGCATCTTTCCTCTAGTTCTACAATGCTTTCCCACTATCATGATCTGAATTCTACCTTATAAATCTGGTTAGACCAGATGATGTACTCTGGTACAGATGGGAACTGGAACATGGGGAATCCAGGACAGATGGGGAGAGTGACAACCCTGGGAGAATGGAGGAACGGTAGAGTATAAAGGGGGAACGGATTACAAGAATCTACATAACAATGGGGAAGTGGGTGAGGGGAGACATCGGACAGCTTGACAAGACAAAATTATAATATTTTGTAAATTGCCAAGGGTTCATGAGGGAGGGAGTGGGGAGAGGTGGGAAAAGGAAAAGCCAATACCTTGGGCTTCTGTGGAAAGACTATGTTTTGAGGATGATGGTAGCGTGAAAGGTACAAATGTGCTTTGCATACAATGGATGTATGGGTGGGTTGTGCTAAGAGTTGTATGAGCCCCCAATAAAATGATTTTTTTTAAAAAAAGGAATATTGCCTATCTCTTCTGGCTTTTTGTGAACTGAAGACATTTCACTACACGCCTAAGCCATAATGGCCACCCCTACCAGATCAATCATGTCTTTTCATAGGTCTGCTTTTTGCCCTTCTGATTCTCCATTGCCTGCCATGGCATCCTACCATTTCTGTTCAAATGCCCCATTCTCGAAATCATCCTCTGTGTTCTTCACTCCAACCCTCCCTTCATAAGCAGATGAGGAGAATTAACTTCTTTCTTGGCCTTATGTTATTCTATCACTTACTAAATATCATTGTGCAAAGGTCTAGCTACCTACTTAGTCTTCAAGTGCTTAAATCAAGTTCTTTTGTCTTATTAATCTTTAGAAATGCCACCGTTTGGAGCTCAGAATGACGCATGTAGCTTGCATTCAACAGCTATTTGTCTGAATGAATGTGATTTAAGTGAGGTCATTGTTATGGATTGAATTATGTGCCCTGAAAGTAAATTCCCAACCTCACAATCAGCTCGATGACAGACATTGGGTTTCTTTTGAATATGCCTGTGAATATAATCCCGTTTGTGAATGCGCTGTCTTTGTTAAAGAGACATGATTAGTGTCAGGTATGTTTTGGACAATCTATTTTTAAAAAACAAGAGAAATTAAGCAAGCAAATGAAGAGGAGTGACAGGGCAAGACACAAGGAAATCTTTGAAGAGCTGGAAAGCAGATGCTGGCCAGACTTTCCCCAGAGCCAACAGAGAGTGAAAGCCTTCCGCAAGAACCAGAGCTCAGAATTCTGGCTTTCAGCCACCTACTATGTTGTTAAAGAAATACCATTTGTGGTATTTCTGTTTTAGCAGCACTAGATAACTAAAATAGTCATCAATTCATAGTTGTTCCTCACTGTCCCTCCCACCCCAAACACCACCAAAGAGTTATATTCACTAAAATAAATAGTTGCAGACTAAGTCAATCCGAACTTTTTCATATTGTAAAACTAGATTAATAATGGATTTCATCTGGAAAGTGAAAGTGTAATGACTTTTCCCCCTTGTCTTTCCATGTTTTCCTAATTTTTAAAACTAAATGTATGCTCATGCTATAATGAAAAATGAACTTTGAAATGAATAAATTGTAAAACATAAGGTCTTTTTAAAAATCATTTTATCAGGGGCTCATACAACTCATCATGATCAATACATACATCAATTGTATGCAGTACACATTTACATATTTGTTGCCATAATCATTCTCGAAACATCCTCTTTCCACTTAGACCCTTGGTATCAGCTTTCCATATTTCCCCTTCTTCCCCAACCTCCCTTCCTCATGAACCCTTAATAATTTACAAATTATCACTATTTTGTCATATCGTACACTGACCAATGTGTCCCTTCACTGACTTCCCTGTTGTTCTGTACCCCAGGGAGGAGGCTATATGGAGATCCCTGTAAATGTTTTCCCCTTTCTACTCCTCCTTCCCTCCACCCTCTCGGTATAACCACTCTCTTCTGAAGGGATCATTTGTCCTGAATTTCCCATGTTTCCAGCTCCTATCTGTACCTGTGTACATCCCCTGGTCTAGCTGGATTTTTCAAGTAGAATTGGGATCATGATAGTGAGTAGGAGGAAGGTTTTAAGAACTAGAGGAAAGTTACATAATTCATTGTTGCTACAATGTATCTTGACTGGCTCCTCTCCTTCCTGTGACCCCTCTGTAAGGGGATATTGCTTCACCTATTGATGGACTTTGGGTCCCTAAACTGTACTCCCCCTCATTTATAATGATATAATTTTTAGTTCTTTGATAGCCGATACCTGGATCCCTTCGACACCTTGTGGTCACACAGGCTGGTGTGTTTCTTCCATGTGGGTTTTGTTGCTTCTGAACTAGATGGTTACTTGTTTACCTTTAAGACTCCTGGTGCTATATCTTTTGATAGCCAGGCACCATCAGCTTTCTTCATGAAGTTGATTATGCACACATTTATTGCCAGTGATATCAAGAAGGTGGGCATGCAAGGTTATGATTTTTAGTTCTTTGAAGCATGATAACTGATCCCTTTGAAACCTCATGGTCACACAAGCTGGTGTGCTTCCTCCATGTGGGCTTTGTTGCTTCTGAGCTAAATGGCCATTTGTTTACTTCTAGCCTTTAAGACTCCAAACATTACATCTTTTGATAGCCAGGCACCGTGAGTTTCTTCACCACTTTTGCTTATGTTCACATTTGTCTTCAGTGATTGTGTCAGGAAGGTGAGCATCATGGAATGCCAATTTTTTTGTTTTGTTTTGTTTTGTTTTGGGGGGCATCACTGCTCTCCGGTGGTGGGAGTAGGAGGTCCAGCCCCACTGCTGGAATTGAACCTCTGTCCTAGTGGGCTGCAGTTCCGCGCACAACCACTACGCCTCCGGGGCTCAGCCCGAAATGCCAATTTAATAGAACAAAGTGTTCTTGCATTGAGGAAGTATTTGAGTGAAAGTTCAATGCCTATTTGCTGTCTTAATACTAACCCTATAGGTATATGCACATAGACCTATTTCCCCATCATCATATATACATATATTCACCTCTATACATGTCTGTATTTAGACCTCTAGAAATGTCCTTTGTCTTCTAGTTCTTTCCTCTATTTCCTTTAACTTTCCTCTTGTCCCACTATCATGCATAGCCTCCACTGGAATTTCAGTATTTTTCCCTCTGTTACATTACTCTTCCTCCATCCCTATCAGGCCCCTCACACCCTACTTGTCACTGATTTTGAATCACTCGTTCCAAAATCCTTGGGTTGGTCAACACCACCTCCTTTCCCCCTCCTCCCATGCCCCACCTTCTCCAATCTTTAGTCCCATTGTTTTCTCCTCCAGACTGTTCAATTGAGCTTATCTTATCTAGCTAGGCCTGCAGAGATAACAATATGCACAAAAAACAAGGCATCCTAAGATGAAGCGACCAAAAAAAAATAAATAAAAGGAGGATAACAACAATAAAACCCCAATGTCCATAAGATTTATATATAAATAGGTTACAAAAATAGTAACAAAATAAAAACCTATAAATAGTTCAAGATCTATTCGTTGACATCCAGGAATGTCCCCCAGTTGAGTCTGAAAGGGTGCCACACCTGACTCCAAAGTATATCTTAAGCACTCTCTTGGGAACTCCATGCTCTGTTGCACACCCTTAGTGTTTTGCCATGGTGTGGTTGAGTCAGACAGTTTACAATCCTGACCCTGTGTCTCCAATGTTGTTCCTTGGGTCAGCAAGGGACACCGTAAAACATAGTCTTATCGCTTATCTTTAGTCCACGACATCCGACTTGTTAGAATGAAATTAAAGCAGAGTTTTTTCTTCTGCAGCCTGAAAAAAAAAATTCATTATCCTGAATCTACCAGCTGAGCATTCAACCAAAGAGAGAAAAATAACAACCACTTAGTCAAGTTCTCTGACAGAGGACAAGCCTCTAAACGACATGCAAAGCTGTCCAGCTTCCTGGGTTTACTCAGATCCCCAGATTTTATATCAGTTCCAAATTGATATGTGAAATGAGAAACGTCTCATCCAGTTGAATTAGCTGAGGGGATCTAATTTTATTACTCTAAATCTTTTCAAAGTTAAATTTCAAGAAACACTGCTATCTTTGTTTGGGAGCCTTCACCTTTTGGTTGTGCCTAAGAAAGTCTTGCATCACCTTTCAGTGAAGGTTTTAACTCTTTAAAATAGCAGAAAGATCCTTTATCTCTGCCTCTGTCTGCCCTTTAGTTCCTGCCCAGGGGATCTCTAG
Organism: Nesogale talazaci; assembly: GCA_004026705.1. NCBI lineage: Eukaryota > Metazoa > Chordata > Mammalia > Afrosoricida > Tenrecidae > Nesogale > Nesogale talazaci. The sequence continues at coordinate 36,635 of PVJH01010149.1, read as the reverse complement.
AGCCCATGATTCTCAGTGTGGTTTTTCTTTTTTTTTTTTTAGGTATCACTGCCCTGGTGGTAGGAGTAGGAGGCCCAGTCTTTGCTCCTGTGAGCTGGAATTGAACCTCCGTCCCAGTGGGCCGCAGTCCCACGCACAAACCACTACGCCACCGGGGCTCAGCCCTCTCAGTGTGGTTTTTCAAGTGCCCGCATTAGACTCTCCTGACTGCTGGCTCAATGACCTGGACACACCCAAGTTGAGCCCACTGTAGTTGAGTGGATTCAAACGCATAGTGACTTCATATAGGGTTTCTGAGACTATAAATCTCTGGAAGCAAACAACCTTATCATTCTCTTCAAGGGCAACTGGTAGATTAGAACCTGGAACCTTGAAGTTTATAATTCAATGGCTCACCTAACTGTGGAATGTCACTTTTAATCCACCTACCAACTTACTCAAAACAAGTTTCCTAGGTCCACAGAAGCCTGTCTGCCGCAAGTTCTACAAACTTGTGGGTAGTTTTATGCCCTCCGCCTTAGAGTGTGGTTCTTTCACTCCGCAACAGCCTACTTTTATATTTTTAACATTTTAATAGTTATACTTGCCTATAGATCACATTCTATGCAACTCAGTAGCTTAATAATATTAAGGAGAGTTGTGTACAATCAATTTTGATTGCACCACAATCAATTTTGGAACATTTTTTGGTAGTCACAGTTATTGGCTCCCCATATCTCCAACATCCCTGTCATGACTCTAAGAAATTATTAGTTCACTTACTGTGTAAATAGATTTAGCTATCCTGGAGTTCCTATAGAGAAAGACATACAAATTGCAATGACAAAACAAAGCAGAAAAAAATCAATTCAAAAAAGAGCATAAAATATTAATAACTGTTCGCAGATTTAAAATGGGTCAAAAGGGAAATCAAATGATAAGGTGTTACATTTTAACTTAACTACATTTGCCCTAATCCACTTTATAACACTCTCTGACTCTGATAGCAATCACATCCCTGGACTAGGGTGAGAGGGGAGTCACTGGAGAATAGCCTACTTCTTTTTCTAGACCTAGCTCAAATGTCAGCTTCCCAATGAAGATTCTCTAGCCTTCTCCAGCTTGACTGTTTTCCTCAACTAGCCTCTCTCAACACTTATCTCACTTACAACACTTATTGTAGTTAATTGGATGTTAATTGGATCTGATCTCTCCTTAAGGAAGCTTCTTGGCCTCCACACACGGCACAGGGACTGTTGGAGCGGAGAACTGTAGTGGACTGATAAGCCTGGAGGTGAATCAGGAGTAGGTCAGAGGACCTTCAGGGGGCAGATTAAAGAGTTTGGCATGGATGTGTTGTCGCTGTTGCTGATGTTAGGTGCAATTGAGCCAGCTTCATCTGATAGTGACCCCTATGTACAATAAAATGAAACACTGCCCACCCCTGCCTCGTCTTCACAATTGTCCTTATCTTTGAGCCTATTGCTGCAGCCTCATTTTTTGATGCACCTGCGTGACATGGAGTCAGTGGAATCTTGTATGGCAGAGCAATGTGCTGGCAATCCCCCACGGTGGTTCTTACAAGTTCCTCAAGCTGTTCTCCGTTTCCTTGTTTGAAAATTGAAGACAGTAGCACCTACTACTCACCTACGACGGCCTGATAAAATGCAGGATGCGCACTTAAATTAAGTTTCAAGTAAGTGGTGAGACTTGGGTCAATGCAAGATTTGGGAGGGGGGTATTTTTACTTTAAAAAGTAGTTCTTGTTTATGTGAAACATCTTGTGGTATCTTGTATTTCATTGACTAAATCTAGCAACCGTAGCCAGATTTGGGGGTTTTGTCAGGATTTAACAAAAATGGCAATGAGACTGGTCCCCAGTGGGTGCTCAGTAGGTACTCAGCGGTGGTTCTTTTAAGCAACAGGAAGCCATTAACATTTCTTGAGCAAGAAAATGACAGAACCATCCATCTTCAACATTCTGTCGAAAAACAATGACTTAAGTTTTCTGAACATGCCTAGAAATAGAAAGTTGAGCTCATTAAAAATATATCACGTATTCCTCCATTATAACTTTATCTTTTCCAGGTTCTGCCCCAGCAACTTAGTAATCTAGTGTTTTTGAAATGTCTAAAGACTCAGAGCCTAATGAATGAGGATAATCATTCTTTCCCAGAATCCCTCGGCTTTGATGATACAGTGTGTCAGACGTATGGTCTGACTGGAATGACAATTGACTAACTCATTGTTTCCAGTCAATTAACTTACAGCCCTGGGTAGCTGAGCTTGTCTCTCCTGCCAATCTCCTTCCCCATCAACTCAAGGCTTAACCCAAAGAACAGAATGCAGTCTCCCTTCACAGATGACTCCTGGTAGCAAGCGGGGTGGGAGGGGAGGGAAGGAAAGAAAAATGAAGACATTAACAGAGAAGCCATGTGAAATGTGATAAAAGAGTCTTTTTCTCTTGCATCATGGAAAAAGAAGACGCAGCAGACTCTGCTAGACCCGATATACTCCAGATTGATTCTCCCTTTCATCCTGTACAGCGGCAGACAGTGTCTCCCAGGTCCCCTTCCAGCTGGGAGTTCCAGTGAAAGTGAGGTCGACTTCTGCTGTTCTCAGCACCCTGGTTGTAATGACCACTGATTAAAATGGCACCTGGGAGACTGAGCTCCATAACTCAGTTTTCTCATAACAGTTACACTTTGAAGGAAGGTCAAACACCTGAACCAAGTTCTACCAAAGTTTTCCCCTTCACCAAGGTGATGCCCATGAGGGCTCTGTAGCCACCAGCTCTAAAGGAAGGTCACCCCCATGTCGATATCCTTCTCAGCATTGATGAAGCTCTGTAACTGTCTTGTTCATCTATTTTTGTATGTGCTCACTAATGTCTTGCCCCTTTGTGGGCCCATGGCAGCAGCAGTGTTGTCTGTCTTGTTCGTTATTATATACACAGAACAGAACATAGTGCCTGACAGATAAGAGTGTACAACAAAAAATGCCAAAATGATCAATGATCTATCTTAAAACATATACGAGTATGTCTGAAGAAGGAGGCTACTCCACAGAAGACCATGTTGAAAGAAATGAAGAACTTCCAGGGCCAGCATTGGATGTCACCCCCCAAAGAAGAAGCTAGGCAAGGTGGGTCCAGGATACGGTCCAGGCATCTACTGAACAGAGTGGAGAGAAATCGTAGCTCTTTTGGAAATCTCCCCACCTGTTAGAAAATTAAAAAGGGCACAGTGATTAAGCGTTCCACTGTTAACCAAATGGTCAATAGTTCAAACCCACTGGGTACTATGTAAGAGAAAGATGGAACCGCCTGCTGCCATAAAGATCTCAAACCGGGCTGAGCCCCGCTGGCGTAGTGGTTGAGTGTGGGATTGCGGCCCACTAGCTTGGCAGTTCAAATCCAGCAGCAGCTCTCCAGGAGCAAGGCTGGGCCTCCCACTCGCACCAGAGGGCAGTGATGCCTCCTCCCCCCCCCCCAAAAAAAAAATCCCAAACCAAACCAAAACAAATCCATTGCCGTTGAGTAGACCAAATGATTAGACCAAGTGAGAAGACCAAGAAACCTTAAGGAATGGAGTACAACTGTCCCAAAGGGTTTCTCCAGGCTCCACATCTCTCTCCTATGGAGCAACTCGTAGAATCACACTGCTGACCTTTCATTTACCAAGCAAGTTCTTAACCACTGTACCCAAAGCGCTCCTTCTGATTACAGTCTCAGGGACCCCACGGGGCTCTCGAACTCTCTTTTAGCACCATTGAATCAGGATCTACCAGATAGCAAGGGTTTGGTTTTGGTTTTGTTTTTTTTTTTCTTTTTAATAATTTTATTGGGGGCTCTTACAGCTACTACAATATTCAGTACATCATTTGTATCAAGCACATTTGCACACATGTTGCCACATACATTTCCAAACATTTTCCACTTGAGCCCTTGGTACAAGCTCCTCTTTAAAAAAAAACTCCTCTTTTCCCTCCCCCCACCCTGCTTTTTTTTTTAATGAACCAAGGCTTGAGTAAACAAGTGGCCATTCAGCTCAGAAGAAATAAAGCCCACACGGAAGAAGTACACCAGCCTGTGTGATCATGAGGTGGTGAAGGGATCCGGTGTCAGGCATCAATGAGCTAAAATTATATTATTATTAATGAGGGGGAGTACAGATTGGGGACCCAAAGCCCTCAATAGGTGAGGTGACATCCTTTTGCAGAGGAGTTACAAGGAAGAGATGAGTCAGTTAAGATACAGGGTAGGAGCTATGAAATATGCAACCTTCCTCTAGTTCCCATGCTACCTCCCACCCACTATCATGACCCCAATTCTACCACATAAATCCAGTTAGACCAGGAGATGTACAATGAAGTTGGTTTTGTTTTTAAGAGAGAATTTAACCTTGTCCTGAGAAAGGTCTGGAAGCCCTTGTGGCATAGTGGGTTATGCATGGGGCTTCTAACTGTAAGGTGATGCTGTTGGGTAAGAATTGGCCTGCTAACCACTAGGTTGGTGGTTCAATCCTATCTGCTGTTCTGTCGAAGAAAAACGAGGCTTTCTGCTCCCAGAAAGAGTGACAGCTTTGGAAACACTGTGTAGTGTCCCTATGCATCAGAATAGACTCGATGTCAGTGAGTAGGGCAATGAAAAGATATGAAGACACATGGAAATAATTAATCCAATGGACTCATGAACCACAAGGTCATTGATCTCCACAACCCTGAGATCAGAAGAATCCAACCATGCTTGACTACCACTACCAACTGTTCTGAATAGGATCGTATTAGAAGCGCCTGGATACAATTCAAGAAAAATGTGTAGCAGCATTTAAAATGATAAAATTGATCGGGCTTACTGTCAGAAAGAGGCTCTTGGAAAACTCTCAACATTGTGAGCCTTCGTTACCCTTCATACCTGAAAATGAACTTACTCCCGTGGCTCAATGTTCAGCAAAAGTGTAGATGGATCTATAAGAGGAACAATAGCACTAGAAAGGTATGCATATCTTAATCCACCTTTTGAGATCCAAAGGGCAACATTTAGCCAAGGACAATGCTTAGAAGAGTAAAGAGAAGGAGGAACAGAAACAGGAAGCATAGTAGGGAAGTAGAATGCATGAAGTTACACTGTAAGTATTGCAATCAATGATACAAAACAAAATATGTGTGAATTATTGAATGGGAAACAGATCTGCTCTATAAACCTTCACTCAATTCACAATAAAAAGTTAAAAACAAAGGACTCCTGTGTTAAAGTCAATAGTGCCTTGGTGGCACAGTTAAGTATTCAACTACCAGCAGGGAGATTATTAATTGAAACCCACCTGAGTTTAGCTCTGCACATGTGATTTCATTCTGACTCAGTGTGCCCCATAAGATAGAGTAAAACTGTCCCCCAGGGTTTTCCAGGTGCAATCTTCACAGAAGCAGACAAAAGGAGATATACTTACACCCATCAGATTAGCAGAAATCTTTAAATATGATCATGTGAAGATTAGCAAAGTTGAAGAAAACAAGAAGAAATCTCACATTATGCCTACAGGAATGCTAATTGTTATGACTCTGAAGAATAATTTGACAGCATCCAGTAAATGGTAACTTTTTTCTACCAGCTAACTATCTATAAATGCCCTATCAGAGCCCTAAAAGACTCTTATACATATGCATGAGAAAACGATGAGCAAGGATGTGCATTGTGTGCGTTGGAAACCAAACAAACAACCACAGAAATATCCCAACGCCTGTCACCAGGAGAGTGAATAAATACATTGCGCTACATTCAGACATCGGAACACCATACGGCACTTAAAAGCAAAAGCTCTAGAGTTACATCTATCATCTTGAAATAAATCCCAGGAAGAATGTTGAGCAAATGGGGCATTGCAGAAATATACCATCTTTATAGACTTTAAGAACAGGCAAAGCATTCCTTTATGGTGTTTCTGGATACATAGCATATGTGGTAAAAATATGAAAATGTGGGTGGAAATGATAAAGGCTGAATTCATGAACATGCTCCCCTCTGGGGATGGGGGGAAGGAGAGAACTGGGAAAGTGAGACAGAGGGTCTCATTGGACCCGTAATGTGTCATTTCTTCTCAAATTCTCAAGCAAGCATGGCTCCATAGTAAGATTTGAGGAAACTGTATAATGAGTTTGTGAGTTCTCATTAAATTGTTCGTTATCCCTATCAATATGTTTGTGGGGAAAGTTTTTGAATTGGCATGAGTAAAGAGAGAGAAGTTCATTTTACTATAAGAAATAGAAATGAGGGAACTAGGAGATCTATGTTGGAAGCATCAAAACTGCAGTATCTGGCAGAGGGATTGTAAAAGAATCCTCGATGGTTTTAGAGCATCTTCTTCAGAGCAGGAGCGAGTCTCTGAGTGCTATAGGTGGTAAATGCTCACCAAAAGGTTGGCCACTGAAAACCACCCAGAAGCACGTTAGAAGACAGACCTGGTGATTTACTTCCTAAAGAGCAGAGTTTTGACATCGATTTCCATAGGATGGCAGACTAAACAGGCATGCTACCCAGCCCCTCTACACCAAAGACACAAGAGACCAAGTGAAACAGATGCAGGTGATAAATCTGGGATCCTAAACTTTAGAAGAAAGGATAGAAAAATTGATTGAACACAGACCAGGAGATGAAAGGAGACAAACAAGACAGGCAAATTATCAGCTGGCCTGACAGCAGTGACCATTTTGAACTTTTTGCACTTCATCTTAGCCAAAAGGCTGAGAAACGATGACTTTGAACTTTTGTAAGCAGCACTAAATCAAGAGAAAATAAACCTTAAAAAAATCTCATGACTATTGAGTTAATAATAATTCTATAGACTAAAGTAGTGCCCTTCTGAGTTTCTGAAGGTATAAACTTTTATAGTAGCAGGAAGCCTCATCTTTTCCCAAAGGATCAAATGGGAGGATCAAACTACTGAACTTGCAGTCAACAGTTAGTTCGTTAGGAGACCACCAGGTTTCCTTTTAAATAAGAGAAGACATTGACATGATAATACATTCTATTGCCCAAGACAGCATAAGCCCTGCTCTATTTAAGGTCAGAGGATTGCCCTCATAAAACAGGTGAAAGATACACACCAGCCTGACATCTAGAGGCTCATGAATTCCGCCTCATGAGACCAGCTGAATGTGCAGTGCCAGAGCAGCTGAGCCTGTGGAGGGGATAGGATTGGAATGGTGGAACCATGCAAGAACTCCTTCCACAACCAGCTTCCCTCTGGAGTGCTGCTCACCTTACAGACCAGCAGGAACTCCACTTAGAGCAAGCTGTCATGCTCCTCACACACCTTCTACCATGACCTCTTTGGCTGCTGGAGGACACCCATCTTGCATGCCTGCTCCCCACATTTTCCTTCTCTCTGAGTCCTGCCCCCATTTCTCCTTCCTTTATTTTTTAATTCCATGCCTTTGATTTTTTCCTTTTTTCTTCTATTTCTCATTTCTCTTTTCTTTTTCAGTTTTCTATTAGATTTTTCAACATTGTTCTCTTCTCTCTCTTTTCCTTCCCCACCCCTAGTTTTGGTTTGGTGCTTTTTCTTTTTTCACTTCTTTTATTCTTCTCTTCCTTTGTTTTAATTTCCCTTTTCACTTTAGTTATAAAATTCTTTTTTTTGAAATAGAGGAAACAATAAGGAAGTTAAAATTATACTTATAGATATGTATATATGTAAAGATATAAATACATAAAGGTAGGTGTATTTATGTATGTATGTATGTATGTATGTATGTGTAAACACAATAAGGAAGCTGATGGACTTTGGGTCTCGATTTAATTACTACCTCAGTACAAGAGCAGTGTGTTCTAATACTGTGGCAATGTATGATATTTACCCTTCCAACATAATGGCTGAAGACAAATTGGGTGTGTGAGCAAATGTGGCGAAGAAAGCTAATGGTGCCTGTCTATTAAAAAATATAGTATCTGGGGTCTTAAAGACTTGAAGTTAAACAAGGAACCATCTAGCAAGGAAGCAACAACGTTCACAAAAAAAAGAAGCATGCCAGTCTGTGCCGATCACAAGGTGTCAAAGAGAATAGGTATCAGAAGCTCAAAAGCAAACAATCAAACCGACATGAAGGGACATTAGCAAAGTGGAGACCAAAAACTCACCTGTAAGATTAAATTGGACAGTCCCTTACAGAAGGGTCACAGAAGGGACGATTAATCCAGCATGTAGTAGAGCACTGATGAAACATAACTCTCCTTTGGTTCTTTACATTTTTCTCCTCCCACTATTATGGCCTTAGTTTTATCTCCCTAATCTTGCTAGACCTGGGTATGTACATTGGTACAATCAATTTCTTCTGACTCATGAAATCCAAATAGATAAGCCCCTCAGAAACAGGGGAGTAATGATTCCATGAGGAAGAGAGGTGAGGAAAGAGGGTGGGGGAAGGAAACAGATAACAATGGAGCCTGTATAACCTCACTTGAGGGAAATGATCATCAGAATTTTAGGTGAATAGATACATTGGATGGAATAAATTATAAGAAAATAACCACAATAATATATAATGTATTAAAGGTTCAGGGGAGTGGTAGGGTGGAGAAGGGAGGGGATCAAGGGAAGCTGATATCAAGCAGTTCAAGAAGAAAGAGAATGTATTGGAAATTATAATGGCAGCAATTGTACAACTATGCTTGAACTAATTGAACTATGGATTGTAATAGTATGAGTAAAGCTCCTCGTAAAATGTTTTTTTAAAAGATCACTTTTTTTTTGCGGGGGGTGGGGGGGTGCATCACTGCTCTCCGGTCGTGGGAGTAGGAGGCCCAGCCCCACTGCTGGAATTGAACTTCCGTCCCAGTGGGCCGCAGACCCGCGCACAACCACTACGCCACCAGGGCTCAGTCCCAAAAGGTCACTTTTCTAAATGCCGTTTGCTTGTTTTCCCTGGCTAGCTGCTTTCTCTCTCTCTCTTTTTGCTGTTGTTTATGGGTACATGTTACTCCAGATTCTACAGGCTTATGAAAGCCTCACCTGACCAGTGAAATTGTGCAAACACTTCCATTCTCTGTCATAACTCCCAGGAGGCAGATAATGAGTGCTTAAGAACACATCAAGGTACAATCACCAATTAAATACAATATAACACTACAATGACTCAGCGATAACAGGCAACTCAGTACACATACACACCACAAAACACAAGTTTGCTCAAACAAGTGACCAAAAATACAGAGCCAAGAAGTTCTCTTGAAGAAGAAATAGCACTGGCACTACTTGATAAGGAATTCAAAAGAATTATAGGTCGGGAGTTTCAATTGCTTGAGAGAAATCGAGAGAACTGAATATAAAAAAATAAAGGAAAATACAGAAACATTTTACAAGATTTGGGGAAAATACAATGAGAACTGGCTGACAAAATATTTTTAAAAATATAAAACATACCCTCCAGGAGCAAGGCTGGGCCTCCCACTCCCACCAGAGGGCAGTGATGCCCCCCCAAATATATAAATCATACCAAAGCTGTAAATGGAAATACAGAAGATTAATACTAAAATTTCAGAAACAGGTATTTCTTTGAAATGGCAACAGAGTAAGTAGACTTGAAGCATTGGTAGGTGGAATTCGTGAGCTGCTAGCATGAAGAAATTCTAAGAAATATGTGAGACAGAATGACTTACTGGATCAGAACTCCCAGTTCAAAGACCAAAACAAAACTAAATACATCCAAAGAGAAAATGGACAATGAGTTCTTGGAAGAAAACTTTACTAATGTCATGAAAGCTGAGAAAATTTTATTCAAGAAGCTGAATGAACTCTAAACAGGAGAAACTTTAAAAACATCATATGCTATCCATAGTTTGTTATAATCCACACAATGAAATGTCTTGGCATAGTTAAGAAAATGCAACTCAACATCTTTCTGGGACTTTCTACTTTCAAACAAGATCTCACTGACATCAGCGAGGATCTCTCTGGTGCCATGTCCTCTTCTGAACCCAGCAAAATTGTCCTTCACATCTGAAGGCAAAAGGAGGACGTTTCCAGATACAAAGAATCGAGGTGATTCCAGTTAATAGCAATCCTATGGACACAGCAGAACTGCTGTGATGGGTTTCTGAAACCGTAGCACTTTGCAGGAATCCAAAGTCTGGTCTTTTCCCTCAACAGACTGTGAAGGGGTTTACAAAGACCAGGCTCACACTGGTCTGGCAGCTCCCTGCCCCACCATTCTGGGAGGTGGGTTAGCATCGAAGCATCCTTAGAAGGACAGAGCCCTGCTCTGCACTCTCGCTGGCCCCTCTACCACCCTCGCGATGGACGGCATTTTACCTTATAGTGATCCCACACGTGACCACGCAGACCTTAAGAAACCTTTAATTATGTCTTTTTCTGTGGCTGCCTAGGTGAATTCTTAAATAATCTGATCAAATTGATGGCAGGCGCTGCCTTAGGCACAACGATGGAGGAGCCTCTCTAACCGGTTTTACAGTTGAGGCTTCTGAGCCCCAAGGCAACAGACTTTGTCACCACTGGCCAGAAGTTGAATATTAGCTTCAGTGCGAGTTGGTCACTAACCAGTGTCCATTGTATGCAATAGGAACAAAACAGTGGTAGAGACAGGATCCCCTCCTCGGTGGTACCTTGAGTGACACCGATTTGTTCACTTCAGGCTACCTTAAACCAGGTGCCATCAAACTGACTTCCATTCACGGTATTATGTGCCTGAAGGGACCTCGACCCCATTGGATTTTCCATGTCTGATTTTCCACCCAAGGACATTACCAGATCTTTCTTCCCAAGAATCAATCTCCAGTTAGACCCAAACCTCTGACTTTCTGGTTAGGAGCCAAATGGGTTAACCATTTGCACTATCCAGGGACACTAAAGCTACCGTATAATACCTCTGTTTCGCTCCTCAGTGCCTTGGTTCCATCTCTTTATCTGTTTGGGGAACTGATCAATTCTGCAAGCCCAAGTAAATTCAATCCTCATTGCACAGTTCCAATGTGGTGAGTACAAGCTCGACAGGTGACCACACAGACCTTCGGAACAAGTCAATGCTATTTTTCTGTGGCAGCTTACTTTTTTTCTGATAGCATCTTCAAATTCATGCTACAGTGAAAATTTATGAATGTCTAAAATGAGAATTCTTTTCTCTACTGAACTGCTCTGTGTGTGACCAAAATATAATCAACATCCGAATGGCGAAGTTTTATTGCTCACCTAGTAAGTCCTGCTCAGAATCTGCTTCTCTGAAAGTAACGCTCTCAACCAAGACCCAACATAATCTGAAAAGCAAAGATATCTCTCTCTCTCTCTCTCTCTCTCTCTCTCTCTCTCTCTCTCTCTCTCTCAAAAGGCAGAAGGCTTGTACAGCTTGTGATGACTTATGTCTGCTTTGCCTTTTGCCAGTACACTTTGCTCAAAATAAAATGTGTTGCTGGAGAACAAAATAGAAGACACATGAATGAGTTAAAATGGGACGAATCGAGAAGACCTTGTAGTGCCGTGGCTAAGCACTCAGCTGTTAAGTGGAAGCTTAGTGGTTTGAACCCACCAGCTGTTCCACCAGACAAAGATAAGGAAGTCTGCTTCCCTAAAGATGACAGCTGGGAAGCCCCGTGGGGCAATTTTACTCTGTCTCACAGGATCAACACGAGTAGGAATTGACGCAACAGGAGAGTGTTATGAGTAACCATTTCAACAGAGAATATTCTAAAGCCATTGAATTTAAGTAGTAGACTAGGGTCCTCAACTGATCGACATCATGTAACATTCAAACATTAGATGAGAAGAGAAGAAGGATTGTAAGCATAAAAAAGAGGGACAGAGGGAAGAAGGAAGACATCCAAGAAAGGAAGGGATTGTGTAGGCAGCAACAAAGGGCTTTAAGGAGAAAGGTGTGGGTTGAAATGACAGCTACAGATGTGGAAGGAAACAGCCACAGAGACAAGGGCAACCAGAGACAAAGGTAGAGATAGACCTGCAGAGACACGTGCAACACACACAACCCAATATAGACTAAATAACCCCAACAAAAAGCTTTTCCCCCTAAAATAGCCTAACACTGCTAGTTGAAGCCCTTAGTGATAAGTATGGGGTTTACTGAAGAGACCATCCTTTAAGGAAAAAATGCTGGTCAGAGTCCCCTAAAGGATCATTTCCTCTACCTCAGTGTGCAATAAGGTATTCCCTTTTGAAATGCCTGGGTAGAGAGCCTTTAGATTTATGCATCCAAGTGATTCCTATATGATTATTTGTAGCTTCAAGGAAAAGCAGGGCAGTTAATTCCTGATAACGCCAGACCTGATAACCTATAGACAACAGATGCTGTTTTGTGCCCACCCTCTTCCCCTCTTTCCCAGGAAGCCTGCACAGCAGCAGCACCTCTGGAAGGTCCCAAGGAGCACTGTCAGGCTTGGAGATGTGCAGACTCTGAAGGTCAGGGGAAGAGCGGGATACACAGGAGAGCCAGAGGAGGCAGAGGGAAGCTTTATCATTATTTTCCTAAATGTTTGCCAGACATTTCCCCCACATTATATTCCATATAGTCGGTGATGAATAGAGAAGTTCCCTGCTATAGGCTGACGTTTAACACCAGTCTTTTCCTAGCTAAACCATACATACTCTAAAACTTTCAGCTGGACATTAATAACCCCTGATTTAGAGAATACATAGCAGTCTTCCAAGTCAATCTTATAGATAAGTAAAGGGTTTTCCCAGAAACACTCTAAGGAAGGGTGGGACAAATCGAATGTTCTTCACTCTGTAAAAAGAGGCCTGGATGGAGGAAACTCATCCAAAGTCCCGTAACCCATCAAATATGGAGACAAGGTGCATATTTAGGTCCTCAAGTCTGCTTCTCTTTGATTTCTTCTATATTACTTCAGTTCTTTCCATGGGGACTTGGCATTTACTGATAAAGACCAAGGAGTGCAGCCTTCCATATGAATTACAACTCAAGTAAAGAAACCCCAAATTCTCACAACTGGACCAATAGTTCTGCTTCACAAGACTCTTCAAAGTACTGAAAAACAAGAATGTTACCTCGAGTGCTAAGGTATGCCTGACCTAAGCCATGGTACTTCCAAATGCCTCCTGTGCACTGAAAGTTGGACACTGAACAAGAAAGGCCAGAGCAAAATAATTGCATTTGAACTGTGATGGTGCAGAGTTTTGAAAGTACCGATGAGCATATAGCTATGTCTTTGAAGAAGTACAGCCAGATTGCTCCTGGGAGGCAAAGAGGATAAGACTTCATCTCACTTACTGTGGACATGGCATCAGAAGAGATCAGTCCCTGGAGAAGGACATCATGCTTAGTAAAGTGGAAGGGGCACAAAGAATAGAGCCAGACCCTAGACACAATGGATTGACACACTGCAACAACGGACCGAAACAAGAGAACTATTGTGAGGTCGCTGCAGAACCAGCCAGTATCCACAGAGTTTCTATGACTCACCTGGTGACAACAACATGCACCTGGGTGGCACAGCTTCCTCCTCCTGCACTTTCCCTTCTCCTGCTTCAATGAGGATTATTTTCTGTTTTTCATTAAAGCCTCAAATGCTTGACATTCCTCCCTGCCCCCGCCTAGGCATCGCCAATATAGCGAAGTTGATCTTTGTCATTTTCATGTTATGCTTAATTCATTCTTTTTTAACTTGAGGACATCAAGTAAGTGTTGCAAAGTCTCGTTTTGCAGATTTCAAAATCTTTTTCTCTTCCACCACCCCCCCAAAAAAATCTCTTCTTTCATTCTGCCTCTTGCTTTTTTATCTTTCCAAAATGCTTTTGGGTCTTTTTCACACATTAGCTATAAGACATTCATTTCAATTATTATCATTTGACGGCATCAACTCTTCTCCACAGCCAAAAACATTTGCTGCGGGTCTAACAGTCTTGTCTCCTTCCTGCTCTTTCTTCTCTGGACTGAGTATCAGAATTTGGAGCCAGATGGACTCGGCAGTCTCTTCTGTGCTTCTGGGAGACCTGTCTCCTGCTACGTTACAGCCTTTACTAATTTCCATTTAGTGTGTATCCCAAGTGATTGGATTAATGAGACTGTCGATATAGTAATTTCAGTGCTATCTTCATAATTAGTTCTCAGTGGAAGTTTTTATGACCCTGCTCTTTCTCAGTAGGAAAAAGTAGAGATAAACTGTAGGACACAGCTTTGGGGGACTACATCAAGAAAGAAATCTGAAATCAGACCTAATTCCTACTTGAGAAGACCACTGAAACTATGTGAATAAAACTTTGTTGTTGAAGTTGTGTGTTTGGTATGCTGAGAATGCACCTGCAGAGGTGGTGAATACTCAAATTAGCCTGATAAAATAATTCAGATAATTACTGACTGAACAATCACTCTGGGGGAAAGGCCAGAAATCATGTGGAATAGCAATGGAATTCAATGGCATGCGTTGAAATGTTGAGCTTTCTTCTATTCCTGGAAATGTGAGGGCTGCTCATATTTTGTGTTTAGCTCAATTGCAGCATTATATAATAGTCATTTAAAAGTCCATGGAAACAACAAGTCTTTGATAAAAAGATCCCTGTAATTTATTTTTGGTCCTGGAATGTATTTGGGTGTTCTAGTCGTTAAATTAATTGTTTCATGGATGAAGGAAAAAGAGCAACCATAAAAACCTACAGCATGTAAAAATCTCCTAGAGACTAACTATGAAAAGAAAAAAGAATTACACCAAATCATGATTGCTTCGGAAAAGGGCAGAGGCACTTCTGTGGCTATAATGAAGTCAGTTTCATTCATTCAGCAAACGCCAACTCAGTGCTTTCTAAGCCTAGTCCTATGACCTGAAGAGGAATAGGAAGAATCTAAAGGTGAAGGAAAGAAGGATATATTTGCTGCATGTCTACTCTGATGCTATTAATGTTGGATTTAACCTTTGTCATATAGAGAAATAAGTACAATCTCTGTTCTACCAGTGTAAATATACAGTCTCAGATAAGTTGCCTAGGGGCCCAAACCACTCAGCAAAGCAGTCATCAAGCCATGATTCAAACTCAATTCTATCTGACCCAAATGTCCATAGCACCACGTGTCTCTACAATATGAGGAATGCTTCTTAACTTTCAGGGTCTATGATCAACTAGGGGTGAAAGTTTAGTAGAAGAGCCCTAGAACATTCAAAAACCAACATAGACAGAGAGACGGAGCTTTCCGTCGTCCTTACAACCAGCTGAAACTTAATTGACAAAACGTTATCATCTCTTTTTCCTTTTCTTCAATACTTCTCTAGAAACACACCCCTTCAGCATTTTCATTTATGCTGCTTCCTCTCTATAGGATGCTAATTTTTACTAATTCTTCTTGACCACAAGTATGGAAGGCTTATCATTGGAAATTTTTATTATTTGGCCCACCCAAAATCTGAAGCTCGTTCCAATATCTGGGTTGTCCCCAACCTTACAGCTCTTAGTGAGCAGCAAAGTCCACCTCCTACTATGTTGCGCTTGTTTAATGTCCTTGATCTTACAGGATTCATGGTGACCTTATATTACTTCATTTAATATCATCCTCACAATTACTAGGATGTCCAAGGTCGTTATTGTAGCTCTGGTGCAGTTAATTCCACCGTGAGCCTCCCACACCCTCGTTGACCCTCTGCTTCACCAAACATGATGTTCTCCTCTAGCAAGTGATGCCTTCCGATGTTTGTCCAAATGAGAGTTAGACAATGTTCTGTTGTGGTTCTTAAGGTGTCTGGTGGCTAATTTGGGGAAATAGATAACCAGGTCTTTCTTCCTGGTCTGCTTTACGCTGGCAGCTGCACTGGAACCTGTCCACCATGCATGACCTCTGCTTGTGATTAAACTACTGATAGCATAGCTTCCAGCATCACAACAATACACAAAGCACCACAAGGTGACAAACTGATAAACAGGTGGTAATGCAGGAGGGTAAATTAAGCAG
This sequence comes from Nesogale talazaci, assembly GCA_004026705.1. Taxonomy (NCBI): domain Eukaryota; kingdom Metazoa; phylum Chordata; class Mammalia; order Afrosoricida; family Tenrecidae; genus Nesogale; species Nesogale talazaci. The sequence continues at coordinate 20,741 of PVJH01010149.1, read as the reverse complement.
GGTCCATACATGTATGAGTTTATTTCAAGCTGTGTTGAAGCATGTCTCTGCAACGTCTGGATGACTACAGACAAGTTCTCTCAGCAATGCACGTGTCTTAATTTCACTAAGCACCATCAAAAAAAAAGGGGGGGGGATACTTTTTCAAAGGGTAAAAACTAATTTGAGGGTAGGGCTAGTAGAAGTTTTTTTAAACTCAGGTGGGCCTCTTTTCAAATCATTGGTGCTTTGCAACAAATTTACAGAAATACTACCTACATGATACAGCAATTTGCTGATGCTGTTGTCATTTTTAATGCATCGAGTATTTGAAGGAAGGTCAAGAAGATCTCAAAGACGAACCAAGAGAGGGAAAACAGTAAACTTTGGCAAATCATGCTACGGAGGGTTGAATCTTGGATTTGCCAATACAAAGCAGAGAGCAAGGTCCAATCAAAACATGGACTTCTGAGGGAATCTGCTGGGTCAAACCACTTCAAGGCAGAGAGGTGAGCTCAGAAGGTTATAGGGACTGATTTGGGGGATCAAGAAGGGGTAATCTTGATAGGTGTTCTCCAAGGATATGAGACAGCCACTGAAATACTGGAGGCATAGATTTCAGCCTTATACCCACCACATTATGAAAAACTGTCAAATAAGTCTTGGACGCTCATGAGTTACTTCATATTGTTTCTTACTAAAACAACATGGAGATTACATGGCAGAACTTTGGAAGACCAGCGACTTCCAAGTTACAAGTGCCTTTTTTTCAACCTTAATGGTGGCTATACAGTCAACCATTTCAAGAGATAGCTTATGAGGAAGAGTTGATAGTAATGAAGGAAGCAAGTCTCAGAGGAAAAATAATCAGGTGAAATGGGACTCCTGCCTTCAAGGATGTTTCGTTCTGGAATAAACAGACACACAAAACAAATACAAGATCATTTATTTTTTAAGAAGACTTGATTTCTTGCTTTAAACTTTTATTTTCTTAATTTGTGAGACTTTGGACAGTATATAAACATTTATTAAAAAGACAGGGAAAAAAACACACCCTAAAATCTCACTTCTTTTGAGTTAACCACCTTACAAACATCAGATACATGTTCATGGTCAGATCTGTATGTACATGGAAATATGTGTTTACAAGTATATATTGCTTAAAGTCCATGATCATGTCTGTGATTTGATATGATTTAAACACTGTGTGAACACCTGTGTCTGAGGCTTATGATATCCTGGACACACTGGCCTGGGGGGCTGTTTCAGTCCCTCTGGCAGCTCCAGAGACACTTCTGGTAAGCACTTGGCTGGGTTCTGCCTGTCTGTTGTCAACATCTCTGGTAAGCCAGCTGTAAAGAAGACTGCCCCTCCATGAGAACCTACCTCAGAAGAGAATTGTGTTGGCCTGATAGACACGAAGGAACCATAGGATATCCAAGTTTCCTAAGCCAGGTTAGGATGCCTGCAGCCTCTTTCCATCACTGTTTCATGAGGCACCATACCTGGCAAAACACAAAGACTAGACCCAATGGATCAAGGGAGGCAAGGGGGCCTGGGGGTGGATTTGGACCTCCATTACTACTGTCACAAAGACAGGCTGTCATAGAGTCAATTCTGACCCACTGTCACCCTGTAAGACAGAGTGGGACTGCCTCTATGGATTTTATGGAGTCTCTGGTGGCCCTGTAGTTTATAGCCCAATGTGTGACTATCACCCCACCTGGGCTCTGGACCACACAGAGCTCTGGGCAGAAATGGAGCTCTAGGTTTTAAAAACAGAGCCTGATGTCCTGGCTCCTGGTACTCAAATAGCTGGTTCCTCCAGTCATGGAAGCATACGCAGTCATCTGTTGACTGAGCAGTAACATTAAGGGAGGCAAAGCTGTATTGTAAACATAAAATGATGGCATGAGAAAATGAATATTAAAATCCAACCATTTTCTACTAAAGTAAAGATTAAGTTTGGGGGTTATGCAAACAATCATTGTGCTCAGTTGCTAACTGAAAGGTTGGAAGGTTGAGTCTGTCTTGGAAAAAAGGTTTAGCAATCGACTTCTGGGAAAAAAAATCAGCCACTGAAAACTATGTAGGACCGTTCTAGCCTGACACACATGGCATTGTTCATGAGTCTAAATCACTTCAAATTGTTCAGAACTGATTTATGGTAAATGTAATGACAGATAAGGCAACGGGAGCTCCGCATACAATTCTTGACTTCCATAGAGGAAACCAGGGTCTAATGCCCAGCCAGTATATGTCATCTGTATCCATTTCCTGCTTGTGGCAGTCACATAATCTCCTGTCAACTTGTAAACGGGTGGAGTCTAATCTGTCTATCAAGTCATAGCCAATGAAGCCTCTGTGCAGGCTTGGTTATCTTCTGAGAATTCTGAGAATTCCTATCTTCCTCCCTGGATGTTCGACACACACTCTCTCGGCTTCGTCTTCCTGATAGCAAAATACATGGAGTTACCCTGATGGAACCAGAGCCCTGGAGCTAGAAGAGGCCCCTGGCAGTGCTGAGGTGCTTCCACTGCCACAGGATCCACAAGACTTTCCACCCACCGGCCTGTGATCTTCCTTCATTCAGCATCATTGCATGTGTTGCGTTAATCTAAAGAGGAATCTATAAGACTGGTATCAGACATTTGGGCTAACATTGGACTTTGGGGCTTGATCTAGAGTGAGCTGGGATGTTTTCTTAATACACTCTTTATACGAATCTCTTTCTTACACATATAGGAGTGTCAGTGAATTTGTCTAATCAACCCTAACACACCACTTGTGAGTTACTGAGACCCTAAAAAGATGTCAGTGGAGCTGTGAGACTATGACAGACTAGGAATAGATCATTTACTTCTGATAATTTACTTCTAAGTCAATAAAATACGATGAAGCACTACAATCTGATTCTATTCTTCATGAAGTCACCACGAATTGAAGACCAACTCACGAGCAGCTAGCAACATGGCAATTCATAATAGCAAATGGCAGGTGGACATATAAGACAAATAGGGCCCCCTGAGTGGGAATTACTTTGATGGCAAGTAGCAGCAACAACATGGAAACAAAGAATCGAGTTAGAGGCAGAATCAGGGAGGCCTTTCCTGGAGAGGCTGGTTGGTGCTATAGCATCAATTCCAACTCATGGACCCCAGGTGTGCCGAGTAGAGAGAAGGCTCTTCAGACTGTGACTTATTACAAAGGAAAGCTCTTATTGTGACATGGGTGGAAGCTTACAAAGCAGTTGGGTAGTTTTACATGCTACAGTGCATATACATTTTGTTTCACCTCATGGATTGCAATCCCCACAAGGTAACATCACCTCTCATAATTCCTCCCCACATTTTCTGTTTCCATTCCTTCATCTCTCCTATCTCTTCTGAACTTTTTCCTTTGGTAAATGTTACCATGTATCTAGGCTGGGCTCTCTGAAGGAGCAAAATCAGTGATATATGCAGTTAGGTAGAGGTAGAAAAAGAAAAAGAGAGAGATTTATCTGAAAGAAATGGCTCATAAGATTTTAGAGACTGGCAAATCCCAAGTTCATGGGTCAGGTGTCAGACTGGAGGCTTCTCATAAGGCTGTATGGGCTGATGAATTCAAGAGCTGCAGGTCAGATTGCAGACTGCTGTCTCACAGGCAGCAGAGGGTGATGAATCCCAAGAACCAAAGTTTGATGAGGATGAGCTGGATGTATGACACAGAGCAAGCAATCAAGCATAAGGAGAATACCAATATATGAGAATACTGGCTGCAGGCCAGATCCTCAGGAAAACTGCTTTTATAACAGATTGACAGATCACATCATGGGGAACAATCACCTCATTACTTAACTGCCAAGGCATCATCACATACTGCCCAACTTCGAATAGTTGGGGCCAATCAAGTTGGCACACATCCTTAATCATTGTACGCTTTAAGTCTTCTTCACTCTCAGCAAGCAAGGTTGGGTCATTTGCCTCTTCTAGGTGGCTAATGGGTCTTCAATCCTGATGCTGCATTCTCCTCCATATGCACGTCTAACTTCATGGATTAATTGTTCAGCATACACACTCAATAAATGTACATTTCTCCTGACTTTTGCATCGAGCATTATCTACTTGTTCTGTTCAAACAGATTGTTCATGAGAACAAGTGCGTGCTCTGGACTCCCTGTTCTTCTGAATGTTATCAATTAGCTGATATCATAGCTAATAAAGCACAAATAAACATCTTTCTGGAATTCTCTGCTTTCAGACAAGATTTTTCCAACATCAGTAAGGATGCCCCTCATTCCATGTCCTTTTCTGCATCTGGCTTAAATTGCTGGCAGGTCTTTATTTTGCACTGCTCAACTGTTTTTGAATTATCTTCAACGATGTTTTAGTTGCATGTGATATTAATTATATTGTTCAACAATTACCACAGTGTAATTTGGGGTTCTTCCTCTAAAACCATCACTTCTTGGTCATATGCTTCCTCCTGAAATGGTTAAACACCAACTAATCCTTTTTTCGTGTAATTAGGTTGTGTGTCCTTTCCAACTTCTTTTGATGGTTCCTGTGTCCTTCACTATTTTGCTCTCAGAATCCTTCAACATTTCCACTTGAGACTTGGATTTTTTTTCTTCAGTGCTTTCAGCTTAGGAAATGCTAAGCATATTCTTCTATTTTGAATTTCCAATGTGAGGTCTTTGCACACATTTCGCCATAATACCTCACCTCTTCTGGAAGAGCTCTTGGAAGTCTTCTGTTCAGCTCATGCTCCCCCATTTTTCTCAATACTTCCATTCATGCTAGCTATCTTCAAGAGTAAGTTCACAGTCTCTTCGGATATCCATTTTAGTTTTTCTTCTTTGCTCACTTTTTAATAATTATTTGCTTTTGTCATATTGAGGTCTTCCCAAAACTTGTCTGGTTTGCTCCATTTGTATTTGATGCATTAAATCTATTCTTGACATTACCTCTAAAATCAGATAAGTTATATTGAAAGTAGCACTTTGGCTCTCATGAATTTGTTTTAATTTTATTCTCTTTGAACTTGAACTTGCAAATGAGCAATTGATAATTTGATCTGCAGTCACCCCATGGCCCTGTTCTAATTTTATATTCAGCTTCTCCAACATCTCTTTCTATAGATGTAGTCATTTTGAGTTTCTGTGCATTCCACCTGGCAACATCCTCATGTAGAGTCACTGTTACCTTGTTGAAAAGTGTATTTGCAATAAGCAAATTGTTGGCCTTCTAAACTTCCTATCACATGATTTCCTGGGTTGTTTCTACCAATAAGGCCATATTTTCTACTCACCTATTCTTTTTTGTTTGCTTGTTTCCAACTTTCTCACGCTAACCATTAGTTATTATCAATGCACCTTTGATCAATTTCAGACTGTGTCGGTTGGTAAAAATCTTCAGTTTCACAATCTTTGGCATTAGTGGTTGGTGCATAAATTTGAATCATCGTCACATTAACTGGCCTTCCTTGGAGGTGTCTAGATAACATCCTGTCTCTGACAGTGTTACACTTCTGGATAGCTCTTGAGATGTTCTTCTTGTGGATGTGATGCCATTTATCTTCAATTTTTCATTTCTCACAGAACAGAGTATCTGTTCATTCAGTTCAAAATGCCCAATATCCATCCACTTCAGCTCACTAATGCCAGAAGAGCAATATGTATGTGTTCCATTTCATTTTTTTACAACTTCCAATTATTCTTGATTCATACTTTGTACACTCCACTTTCTGATTCCTAATGGATGTTTTCAGCTGTCTCCCTTCATTTTCAGTTGAGTCACATCAGCAAAAGGAGATCCTGAAAGCTTTACTTCATCCACATCATTAGGCCAACTCTATTTTGAGAAGGTTCCTGTTGTACCTTGAGTGTCTTTCAGTCTGAGAGGCTCGTCTTCCAGCACTGTATCATTCATTGTTCCATCACTACTCATAAGGTTTTCATTGGCCAATTTTTAAAGAATTAGATCACCATGTCTGTCTTCCTAGACTGCCTTAGTCTGAAAGCCTTTGTTGAAATCTGCCCATTACGAGTGTTCTATTGTATTGAAATACCAGTGGCCTAACTTTTGACGTCACAACAACCTGCAAGTCACCACACTAAAGAAAAATGGCCCATGATGGGCTGCTGGTCTAATGCCTCCAATTTGAGAATCACTGTGTTAGTAGAGGAGTCCATAGGTGAGACACACAGTTAGTGTGCAAGGTTAAAGGTTCAAACCCAAATCCTCACTACTAGACTAAGAGGTAACATCTCGTAAAATAGAGAAAAGGTGGGAATTGTCAGGGATTTTGTCTTACTTGGATCCAGAATCAATACTCATGAACGCAGCAGTCAAGAGATCAAACGACACATTATATGAGGTAAATCTGCTGCATGCGACCTCTTTAGAGTAGTGAGAAAGAAAGATGTTACTTTGAGGACCTGAGTGTACCGAACCCAAATCATGATATTTTCAGTTGCCTCGTATGTGTGTCAGTTGGGCATTGAGTAAAGAAGACCAACGAAAAGCAATACGTTTGAACTGTGGTGCTGGAAAAGAAATACTGGGAGTACCACGGACTGCTGAAAGGTCAAACAAATCTGTGTTAGAAGAAGTATGGCCAGCGGGCTCCTTAGAGACAAGGATGGTGAGACTTCATCTTAAAGACTTTGGGCATGCCAAGAGCGCTCAGTCCCCGGAGAAGGACATCATTGTTGGTAAAGTAGAGGGGCAGCACTAGAGAGATGGACTGACACAGTGGCTGTAAAATGGGCCCCTGCACAGGCACAACTGCGAGGCTGGTGCAGGACAGTGTTTCCTTCTGCCGTGCACCAAATTGCTACTGGAAGCAACTCAATGGCACTTGACAACAAACCTTTCAGTTACAATTTTAAGTAGTTCGTATTTTCCTATGACTCAAATATAAAAGAAAGACTACACAGTGAAAAATCTTGCTCCTACCCATGCCTACAGCTACCAATTTCCTTTCTCATAGAGAGACTTGGTTTCTGAATGTCTTTCTAGTGATCTCTATCTTTTCTGACTTGCACACAGAGATGACTGGTATGATCCTATATACACATGCACCTAGCTTAAAAAGTTAACAATGTGGGTTTTGGTGATCTAACTTAAGTGCTTTGCCGCTATTTTTGCTAACCATACACCCTAGTACACTATTGAATAGAGGCGTCATGTTCTATTTCATCAACACTTTTTGATCATCATTTAGGTGGTTTCCAATCCTGGGCTTTATAGACACGGCTGCATTAAATAATATTATAAAAATGTCCTTCTATATGTCTAAGCACATTTGTAGGATAAATTCCTGGAAGTGGGATTAGTCAAAAGATATTGCACAAGTTGTGTGTATATAGCAACTTGATATAAATAGATACTATCTATATATATCTTGGAATTACTCATACATGTGAGTAATATATTTAGCCAAATTACCCTGCCTGGAAGTAGTTCCAATTTATGCTCCCATCAGCAAGATATGAGTGTGCCTGTCACAGATTGTTATAGAAGCTTGATCTTTTCCAGTCTGAAGGGTTAAAAATAATTCTGGAAGGACTTGAGCACAGCAAGATTTGTACAAGAAGATACATAGTAATCATCTATGCTATAGTAAAAGCTATAAAATGCATCCTGGTGAAACATCTCATAGACATGTTAAGCAAAAGAAGTAAAGCACATAATAAGTGCACCATTTATGTGGATTGAAAAACTGGTTAAATTAATCCCTCATGATAGAAATCAGAAGGTGTCACTGAGGAATCTGACTGGATTTAGGGGAGAGAGGCATGAAGAAACTTTCTGGGGTAATAGAAATGTTTTATGTTTTGTCTGGATAGTGGAAGTTTTTTGGAAGGGGAGTTTTACTGAGGGTTGAGCCTAAATCCAGTACTGACATTCTATCTGAGCTAACTACCTTGCTCTGCACCATGCATCCTGCTTATCATCACCAACCTCAAGATACTATCACCCTAAAAAAAGGATGCTATCACCCTTTTGTAGCCTGTGAGGAGTCAGCTGCCTGCCAGCTGACCTGCTGCTCATGAATTCATCAGCCCATGGAGCTACACCAGTTAGAAGTCCCCAGTCTGATCCTCGATTCATGGACCTGGGATATGGCAGCCTCTATAGCCACATGAGCTATTTCCTTGCTAAATATAAATAGATATAGATTGATTGATATATCAATTGATATCTCTATATCCCTCTATGTGTATATACGCATATACGCACTTATACCTACTTACAGGCAGATATGTAGAGCTTTGAAATGCTTATCCAAGCAGAACAGAGGTTGGTTCAGCACTAAAGGTCCCAGGCCCTGAGGGATCAAGAAGCCAAGGAAGGAGAAAGGAGAAGATGATGAGACAAGGAATGCAGGTACCAGGGTTACCTTAGTCTCCAAGAGTAGGACCTCGGCCTTTGGGATCTCAAGAGGTCATGATCTTTGGGATCTTAAAGGGTAGGGCCACTCCCTCCTGAGTTTCAAAGAGTCAGATCTTCACCATCTTGGCTCTATCAGAATGTGGAACTGCCCCTTATGAGATCCAGGGAAATAAGACTGGCTCCATTGCCCAGAGCTGAGAGATCAAGGCTGTCATGCCCAGAGGACAGAAGATCAAAAGCTGCTGGGGCTGACAGAGTGGGACAGCCACTCAGTTGGACTAGGAAAATGGAGCAACCCATATCCAGGGAGTACAAGTACCAGGCCCAGGGGATTTATACCCAGAGACCAGAGAGGATAGAAAAGACTCAGAGTCTGGAGAGCAGGGCCATTGCTGTGACAGTCTCAGAAAACAGAGGTCTCTTTTTCAAGCCTTGATGGCTAATGTAAATTGTTTTGCTGCATGTTTTACCAGCTTAGTGCCTTTTATTTCTTCTCTTGCTCTAACTTCCCCCCTTTGTAATGGAAATGTCTGCCTTATATATGGCCCATCACTGTGCTTGGGAAGCAGATAATTTGTACTCTCAAAGAACAGGTGACAAGGAATTTTGCCTCAGGATGGGATCAGTATTTCGAGTTCATTTAAGTTGCTTGGCATAATGAGATGGAAGCAAGTGTTTGGCATGTGGTCTATGAGCTGAGAAGCTCCTGAATCCAGGTAAAGAATGAAGCACATGGGGATCTCTAAGGAGCGCTGGGTCCACAGATCCTGAAAGGGAAGGAAAACCTTACTCCAGAGTTCACAAAGAGAGAAGGCCTGGACTTCTAGTTCTGGGCTCGCAGTGGACACAGCAGCCTCTGCTTGGTCCAAAGATGGGTTTCTGTTCAGAAACCCACAGGGGAGGTTCCATCCTCCTCTATAGGATCAGCATGCGGTGGCATTCTGATTCAGTGGTCAGGAGTTTGGTTTTAGCCTCCTAAACTAAGATTGCCTAGATTTCTGTTTGTTTAAACTATCCATTTGTGGTATTTCTCTGAAAGCAGCACCGGATAACTAACACAAAGCACTTAACGAGGAAGCTCAAAGACTACAATCTTACAAAACAAAAGACTGCAGCCTTCATTATGAATTATGCATCAGCATAAAGAAAGTAAGACTCCTCACGCCAGGGCCAATAAGCAGCACCAGGGTGAATAGGGGAAATATTGATTCATTTCAAGGCTTTCCTTTTCCTTGGATCAACAGTCAACAGCCATGGAAGCAGCTGAGAAGCAATTACGTCATGTGATTGATTGCACTGGTCAAATCTACGCCACAAGACCTCTGTAAAGAACTTAAAGAGCAAAGCTATCACTTTGAGGATGTGCTTGAGCCAAGCTTCTAACTGCAGGTATGTGAAAGCAGGACAATGAATAAGGAAGACCAGAGAAAAATTAATAACAGGAACACTGAATATACCAGAACAAACACGTTTTTCTTAAGGAGATAAAGTCAGAGTGCTCTTTAGAGGCAAGGAGGGTAAAACTCCACATAACGTACTGTGGACATAGAATCAGTAGGAAAGACCCCTGGCGAAGGCGTTACATGGGCTACAGTAACTGATCAGTGAAGAGGGGGAGACCAGCATTGAGACATGTTGTCAGGAGAGACCGACCAGTCCCTGGAGGACAGCATGCTTGGTACAGTGGTGGGGCAGGGAAACAGAGGAAGCCCCTCAAGGAGATGGAGTGACACAGTGACTGCCACATTGAGCTCAAGCACGAGGACAGCTGTGAGGATGGGGAAAGACTGTGCAGTGGTTTGTTCTGTTGTGCTGAGGGTCACTATGGGTCAGACCGACTCGAAGCCCCCTCCCCAGAGCAACATCGTCCATGAGATGGGTTCACATAAGAGATGCAACAGTGGGCTCACAAACAGCAATGACTGTAAAAATGGCGCCAGACTGGGCAGTGTTTGGCTCTGTTGTGCAGAGGATTGATAGCAACGTATGTTTTACTAAGCTTTTCTGTGGATTCTGGCGCGTGCTTTGAGCGTTAGCTTCAGTACAGTCTCAAACCGATGGCTAATGGAATACAGAGCCTGATATCAATGAGGTGATGGCTTCTGGAGCTAATCACTGAGATAAAAAGATAACAGTGGCTTAAGTAAGATAGTTCATGTCTCTGCCACACAGTGGTAGGGCTAGAGAGGTGCAAAGGATGTGTAAGGTGACACTGTCAGAGGTGGAAACCCAGATGACTGTACAAATGTTTGTACAGTATTTCAGCACAAAGATACTGCTTTTCTAAAAATATCGTGTAGTTAGTTACAGCAACAAAAACACTTTTGTAATCCCTTGTCACATGGATCACTTATTACTTCAAGGCTGAAACTCTATGTTGATTTACATTTTGAACCATCTCATGTATTCTGATTACATCTGTCACTATCACCCAATGACAATGACATTGTCATTGCAGCTCTCTACAAACCCGTACTATTGGATTCTCAGTGTGGCCAGTGTTCTCTAAAGCCACTAATTTTTGTCAGTTTTCTGATGTTTCCATGGGAGAAAAATAGACTTTCTGCTCCCATAAAGATTTTTGGCCTCGCAAACACAAAGGGTAGTTTTACTCTGCCCTATAAGGTCTCTCTGGGTCAGACTCAACTCAATGGCAGTGCATGAGTGAGTAGAAATATTACACCTGAGCAATTTATAACTGTATCACATATTGTTCTAAATTAAAATTGATAATAAATTTTACTAAGCATTCTGTGTAGCCTGCCTGTATGGCAGGGACAGTGGGGCGACTGTGGGTGGGGGTAGGGATGTCACTGTGAGATCCCGCATACCTTGTAGCACCATGCTTCCACTTAAGCAAGGCAGTTCAAAGGTACCCAGTTCAAGACAGGTGAGATAGCGCTACTATGTTAATTGGGGATTCAGGCTTCTAGCATTCTGTTAGAATGAGGCTCTGTTAAAAGAGGGTCCCCAAAGGGGACTTGTATTCCTGTAAGACAATCTTCGTTTGGGTCACTGCATCTGGGGACTCAGAGCCACGGTCTCAGAGGACCCAGGTCAGTTGGCAAAAGGCAGTCCACAAAGATAATGTTCTAAGTCCCACCTTGGTGAGGAATGAACTGGGATCTTACAAGCTTGTGAGTTTGGCCCTACTTGACGCTTGCCTTCATGAAGACATCACCGAAGATAAGGGTGCCATAGTAAAGTGTGGTGAAGATATCAGATGACGACTGGCTATCAGATATAGCAACTGCAGTCTTCAAGACTCGTTTTCAGACAAGCAGCCATCTTGGAGAGGCAGCAACTAAGTCCGCATGGAAGAAGAACACCGGCTCGTGTGCTCCAAAGATGGCCAATTACACATTCCAAATCTCAAGGAGGAAATGGTGTCAGAGCTGAAATGGTGTGCAACCAGTTTGCAGAAGGCTATGGATGACCATGGAAACCCAAATTCCATTTCCAGGGTCCTCTGGTGAATCCTCCTGATCATAGCCAAGGGATGGGACTAGCCCTGATATCAGACGGCGGGCGCTGGAAAGTTGATTGGACACATGTAATACTTTATCATTTGATCTCCTTTGATACATTTGAATTTTTTCGGTTTTTAATATTTTCTGTTTTCTTTTCAAGGAGGTTTTTCTATGTTTGATTAGTCATTATTGTTGGGGTTTTGTTTTATTTGTTAGCTCATTTGCATCCCCTCTGTGTTTTCTATGACTTTCTATAGGCGAAATCCAGGATGGGTAGATCCACAGAGAGAGACATGGGGTTGATGAATGCCTGGGGTCCTGGCAAGAATGATGGGGAGAAACGAGGAGCTTACAGCATGAGCATGAGGAGGAAGTTTTCTGATATCAATTGTGGTGATGGTTGCATAAATCTTAATGTGACCGAACAATTATATTATATGCTATGTGAAGTATATGCCAATAAAATATACATAAGAAGGGGAAAGTCTAAAATAAATAAACAAATGAAAACAAAGCAAGATAGTTTTCCCAGAAGTGCTCATAGCTCATTGTCAGAAAGCTAAGTCCTCGGTACATGCCTAGAAGTAGGATTTGAGAAATGTCATCATTTATTACAGAAAGCAATGTACTTTGCAATATATTACTAGAATAAAATGGGGGTATTGATTTTAGGGTAAAGAAATTTTACTCTTTCCATTAACTAATAAGGTGGCAGCAGGCAGTAATTTTAGCTTACCCTACAGAATTGGATTTTCCAACCCCTCAAGGCTTCAAATTTAGACCTCTCTGTTCAACTTAGATCAGAGACTTCAGACAAAGAAAGCCACTCCCTAAAAGCCATGTTCCCTTTTCTCTCTCTCACTGGTCTCACCATAAATTCTTCCCTTTCTCACAGGACTTTGTTGAAATATTTCTGCCAACTTTTATCACAATCTAAGGTATTTGTCTTTTATTGACTCAATACCGCCCCCAGCTGTGGAAGGGAAGTATGCACGCAGCAATGGAAGCTGCAATGACACTGGCCAGCCTCCTGGGGTAAAGGATCCATTATGCTCCGTGTTCCTGGGCCAGATGCTCTGTGACAGCCATGCAAGCCCAAGGACACTTTCAGCGGAGTCCCCAAAGTACTGGAGCAAGTCACATTTTCTTTTTACTACATAACAATATTCCTTTTGAGGAATAAAATAGGGCATACCAGGAGACCCGCCAGTTAAAGTGCCAATGAACGGGGCATGATATGAATCATCTAGCTATAAAGTTAGGTGTGCCTGGTATAGTTATGGAAAATTGGGACCAAACATTGTTGCAGGGGGTTAATCCTCCCAGGATGCTTGACCTTGTTCTACTGCTACCCCTCTCCAAACCCCCACCACTGGCTTCATGGGAAATATCTCATAACAGTTTACTGGGCCGAAATAAATTCATTCCTCCCTTTGCCAAATAAATGACTTCACTGTCTGATACTGCCCTCATTGGGCGTGGTCTTAAAGAGTAGTGAGGGAATGTTATCAGTTTTCCATTTGTCCTCACAAGAGAGGTGGCCTGAGGTAAGGAATCAAATACATTCGGTTATGGTTTGATTGGATAGCAGGGGATTTTGGAAGGAGCAAGTTTGGAGAGTGCCGACAAGATGAGTTGAGATGTGGGTGGACTTTTCTAACTGGTGTCAGAACATGAAAATATCTCTGTCTCTTGTAAACACTCAGGAAATGCTTTCCATTGCTGATGAGGTTCTAAAATACGGAGGTGAACCATTGTACTCTGCAGATGGCAATTGGCCCTCTCGCTGCCACCCAGGTCCTCTCTTTGATGATCCCATGGGTCAACAAGCCATGGAAGCAGGACCAAGCTGACGCAGGAGCTCAGTAACATGGACCCATATCACTGAGACTGGCTAGGCTCCTGCAGTTTCAGAGTATCAAACGGAACAGTCAGAGCAACTACCCCTGAGCGCCCTTGGGACTTGCTAGCACCTGTGGGCAGATTATTTACCTTAGAATCACACCATCTTCAGAAGGACAGTGGTGTCTGTCTAGCAGAAGGCACCTGTTCATGCTGCTATCCCTTCCAACATGTCTCCACCAGCACATCTGTGGATTCCCCGAATTCCTTATAAACCACCATGGTATCCCACACACCAAGGAATTCACATTGCAGCAAAAGTAGTCAGACAACATGTTGATGCTTTGTGGAGTCACTGGTCTCATCAGAAGCCTATCACTCAGACAAAATTGTTGCTGGTAGGTGCCGTTCGGTCGGTTCTGACCCAGAGTGGCCTTGTGCACAACAGAATGAAGCCCTGCCCGGTCCTGCACCACCCCCACAAGTGTTCCTCTGCTGGAGCTCATGGTTGCAGCCCCAGTGTCAGCCCATCTCCTTGAGAGCCTTCCTCTTTTTCACTGCCTCTCTGCTTTGCCAAGCACGACGTGCTTGTCCAGGGACTGGTGTCTCCTGAAAACATGTCTAAAGTATGTGAGATGAAGTCTCACCACACTTGCCTCTCAGAAGCACTCTGGCTTTACTTCTTCCAAGACAGTCTAGAGTGCTTTCAAAGTTCCTTGCCACAACCATAATTCAAACACGTCAGTTCTTCTTCTGCCTTCCTTATTCAGTATCCAACTTCATAGTCCATTGAAAATGCCATGGTTTGGATCAGGCGCACATTAGCCTTTAAAGTATAGCAGGTGTGCAAGTTACCCATTCCCATTCACGCCAGTGGGAGAGTCTGAGAGATGGCTGCCACATCCAGCCAAAGAAGACAGAAAAAACTAGCTGTGTAAAATAATTGAAGGCAAACTCTTGTCCTTCATGATGCCATGTATCCATGGTTAATAAACAAAAGCATTTCTCTGTCAGCCCAAATAAAGGGCCAAGAAACAAACGGCAGAAATTAGAAAGCCACGCCAACTTATACCCAACCATTTATATCTAAAAACCTACTAAAATATTTCACTGTATGCTTCCTCAACTCTGGGCATGGCTGATTAAGTACCCAAGGAGACTCAATTTAGGCTGGAGTGACTGATCCCAAACATCGATGAGGAATTGCTGGCTACTTCAGAGTAGGGACAGGAGCACTGCTGAGGGAACCAGGACATACTCTGGATTACCTCCTGAGTCAGCGGTTCTCAACCTCTTTGGGGGTCCAATGACCCTTTCACAGGGGCCACCCAATTCATAACAAGATGACAGTTATCAAGTAGCAATGAAAATAATTTTATGCTTGGGAGGTCAGTTGAGAACTACTATTCTAAATACTATTACTTGTGGTAGGTCCCACTGGATGCCTGACCCGGTAGTCATGCCCTCTTCTTTCCTGCTAACAAAACGGCCATGTTTTCCATTATCCAGTTGTCAAGTGCTTCATGGAAGTTCTTGACTACACCTTCCATGAGTGTTGGCTGTGGATATATTGCAAAGAAATATATTGCAAAGGACACTCCTCCTTCTGCTTTGCACCCTAACTAGAGTGTTGCCTGGAGTTAATGACTTTCTTCTAAAGAATAGAGTTAATAGGAATGGGAAAAAATACAACTTTGTAGGGGAGACACTTGGAAAACACAGCCTTGGACAGATGATCAGGGTTAAGATTCTCAGGGAAAAGTCATGGTTTCATCATGGGCCTCCTGATACGAATGGATGGGATGAGTGACCACCTGTGTGAGAGTCATTCCAAAGAACTAATAATCTCAGGCTAGTAAAAAGAAAAACACCAGGCAAAAGCAAACAGGGTACAGCCTACAGAATACCTACTCAGTTTTCTGAGTCATCTTCAATCTATTCACCATACTCTGAAGTATGGGGCTTGATTAGTACCACTGTTGGCTTCTTAGTTTTAACCATTATCTTTCGGTCTTCCTGGCTGGGTCAGGCGCACCTTAGTCCTCAAAGAATCATCTTTGCTTTCACCACTTTAAAGAGGTCTCGGGCAAGAGATTTGCCATAGCAGTGACGTGTTGGGCTGCAAACCACACAGTGAGCAATTTGAAACCATCAGCCAGCTCCACTGAAGACAGATGAAGTTTTCTGCTCATGTAAACAGCTACAATCTTGAACACTCACCCGGGAAGTTCTACCTTGTCCTACAGGGCCACCATGCGTCAGAATTAATACAACGGCAGTGATTTGAGCTTTTTTGACTACAGCTTCCATGAGTATTGGCTGTGGATCTTAGCAAGATGAAATCCTTGACAATTTCCATCTTTTCTTTTTGTATCATGAGGTTACCTATTAGGCCAGTTTTAAGTGTCTTTGCTCTCTTTATCTTTAGCTGTGATCCCTACTGAATGCTGTCATCCTTGATCATCATCACTGTGCTGGCTATACTTCTTAGAAATATTTGCTTGTGCTTTTTGACAGTCCATGGTATATTCAATATCCTTGGCATCAATTCTTCTTTGGCCTCCCAAAGTGTTTCAAGTCCTCCTCACCTTCAGCAAGCAAGGTTGTGTCTTCGGCAAACCACAAATTGGTAATAGGCCTTCCTTCTTCCAGTCCTAATGTGACATCCTTCTTCATATAGCCCAGCTTCCTTGATTATTTGCTAAGCATATAGATTGAATAAATACGTTGAGAAGGTACAGCCCTGATGTACACCTTTCGTGATTTTAAATCATGCAGAATTCCTTTGTTCTTTTATACCACTGCCTATTGATCCAGACACAGGTCCATATGAGCACAATGAAATGTTCTAGAATTACCATTCATCTTCAGGCTATCCATAATCAGTCATGACCCACGTAATAGAATGCCTTTGCATAGTCCATAAAACACATGTAAACCTCTTTCTGATAGCCCCCTTTTCAGTGGAAATGCATCTGACATCAGCAATGATATCCCATATTCCATGTCCTCTGCTGAATAACACCCAATTATTGGCAGCTCCTTGTCAATGTACTGCTGCAACCATTGTTGGAAAATTTTGCTTGCAGGTACTATCAGTGATATTGTTCTAAAATTTGCATGTTCTATTGGATCACCTTTCTTTGGAATGAGTACAAATATGGGTCTCTTCCAGGTCAGGTAACTTATTTTGAAATTTCTTGGCCTAGGTGAATGAGTGCTCCCAGTGCTTCATCAGCTTGGTGAAACATTTCAATAGATATTTGTTCAATCCTTAGAGTCTTGTTTTTGACTAATACCTTCAGTGCAGCTAGGACTTTTCCCTTCAATACCAGTGGTTCTTGTCCATATGCAACCTGTTAAAATAGTTGAATATTGACTGATTTTTTGCACAATGATTGTATATGTTCTTTCCATATTCTTTAGATGTTTCCTGCATCATTCATAATTTTGCCCAATGTGTCTTTAAATGCTGTCACTTATGGTTTGACTTTTTTCTTGAGTTCTTTAAGATATGCTGAGTGTGTTCTTCCTTTTTCAGTTTTCTAACTCTAGGTCTTTGCATCATAATACTGCACCACTTCTTCCATTTACCTTAGCTATTTTACAACGAAGAACAAGTTTTGGTCTCTTCTGATGTCCACTTTGACCTTTTCTTTCTTTCCTGTCCTTTTAATAACTCTTTGCTCTCTTCATGTATGATGCTCTTGATGCCATCTCACAATACATCTTGACCTCTTTCATTAATGTTTAATGAGTCCAATCTGTTCTTTGAGATGTTTTCAAAATTTAGGTGGGATATACTTAAGGTCACATTTTGGCTTTTGTGGGCTTTTTCAGCTTCCATTTGAACTTACATATGAGTAACTGCTGATCTGTTCCACAGTCAACCGTTGGCCTTTTTTTAGCAGCTGATATTGAGCTTCTCTATTATCTCTATGTACAGATGTAATCAATTGGATTTCTGTGAATTTTACATGGAAAAGTCCACATGTATAGTCACTTTTTGGTACTGGAAAAAGGTACTTGTTATTAAGAAGCCATTGGTCTTGCAAAATTTTCCAACTACTGTTCCCTCCTCTCTGTTTTCAACTTTTGCATTCCAATCACCAATAATTATATATGCATCTTGATTGCACATTTGATCAATTTTTGACTGGAGACAATGGTAAACTTCTTCAATTTCTTTGTCACTATCTTTAGCATTTGTTACATAAATTTGAATAATAGTTGTACTGACTGGATTATCCTATCACAGATAGCATTGTAATCCAGTGACTGCAATGTCATTTTTGGACAATGACCGTGATGTTGTTTCTCTTGAATTTGTCACTCCTGGCATTGTAAACCTTATTATTTTGGGATTCAAAGTGGCTAATACCAATCCACTTCTGCTCAATAATGCCTAGATTTTCTATCTTTATGTGGTCCATTTCATTTTTGTCTACTCTCAATGTTCCTATGTTCATACTTCATACATTCCAAGTTCAATTATTAATAGGTGCTTATAGCTCTTTCTTCTCATTTTGAATCATACCCCATCATCAAATGAAGTTCCCAAAAAGTTTACTTCATTCACATTTTTGTGGATGATTCTACCTTGTAATGGAAGCTCTTCCTCAGTCACATTTTGAGTGCCTTCTAACCTGAGAGACTCATCTTCTGACCATCTATCTGACAATACTCTGATTCTGGTTTTCAGTGTCTGACAATGGCCCACTGCTACTCGTAAGGTTTTCAGGGACTAATTTCTCAAAAGGAACCAACCTATTGCTTCTGTCTTAATCCAGAAGCTCTGCTGGAAACTGTTGACATTAGGTGACCCTGTTGCCATTTGAAATTCCAGTGACAGAGCTTCCAACATTGCAGCAACTCACAAGCCAATGCACTACAACAAACTGACAAGCAAGTAGTACATGTAAGGTGCTAGGAAATTGGAAATTGTGCATGAAGCATGTAAGAAACCAGTTAAGTATTCAAATGATAGCTAATAAATTGTTGATTCAAGCCCACCAGTCACTCCACAGAAGAAAGATGTGTCTAGGAGCTCCCATGAAGTTTCTTGTCTGAGAAACCCAATGAAGCAATTCTACTCTATCCTGTAGTATCAATATGAGTCAGATTTGACTGGATGGAATGTTTTTTTTTGGTTTAGGTTCTATCTTAAAAACTTTTCTCTCGTCCTAAAATCATCCCCAAACTAAAAGGTTATCAAAAATAAGAATCCCCCATGGTTGGTTCTTTTACGAAGTTAATTTTTTCAGAATAATCTAGCTCTCCTTAATTTTAGAATACTTTTTATTCCATTACAACTCATTCTCTCATCTCCTTAAGTTACTGCTCAACTATCACCTTACCAATAAGTCCTTTTTTAACTACCTTATTAAAAGTAACAAACACTGCCTTACATGGTTTCTCTAAACTGCTTTGGGTTTTTTTTAATGCCACTTATCATGCAACATCCTAAAAATGTTTACTGTGTTTATTGTTTGCCTCCCCCAATTCACTATCTAGAATCTATCCCAAAGGGAACGATTCTTAATTTTTTCTTCACCACTGAGACTCTAGCACTTAGATAGAGTTGAACAAATGAATTAGTAAATATCCTTTTACTTTAGCCTATTGACTGCGTTTTCTATGACTTGAAAACAAAAAGCTAATTAGACAATTCACATATTCACTGATTCAAGAAATGGAGGTCTGGAGGTTGTCCTAAGAAAGCAGGATAAAGGGCTCAAATAGAAAGTCAATGTTTAGAAAATGGTGGTGGCAACATATGTACAAATGAACCTGATACACTTGATGTATGTAATGTTATGAGAGCTGTAAGAGCCCTCGGTAAAATGATTTACAAAGAAGGAAAAGAAGAAGCAGGATAAAAATAAAAAGAAGAAGCAGAAGCAGAATAGCCACGAATTTAAGCCTTTTCCAATGAAGGCTTAGGTTAGTGCGCTGAATAACAAAACTCCAAAACCAAACTCACTGCCGTTGAGTCCATGCTGTCTGAGAGCACCCCACTGGGTTCCCTAGACTATCACTGTTCAGACGAGCAGAAAGTCCAGTCTTTGTCCCACATCGCTGGTGGTGATTTCAACATGCTGATCTTGTGGACTGCAGCTTCACCTGTAACCACTACACCTCCTCTCACCGTGTAACAAGGCTCTCTCAATTGAGGTGGTGAGTGATAACAAAGCGAACAAGAAATAAGCAATATAAAAGGAAGTCCTAAATATCAACTTCAACTTCTCGAGTAGTCTAAAAGTAAGCGCTACAGCATCTCACTGTATTTCCTTTCCTGATCTATCAGGCAAATGTTTATGCATTTTAGCTAATTTCCTCCTTTGGGCCCTCTTTCTTTTTACCCCATTGATTTATATATGACGTAACAATAGGCGGTCTGCAAGAATGGATCTTACCCAAAGATCCTAGGTAGACATTGAGGTGGTAACTTATGGGCCTTTGGGTCACTCCTTTGAGGGCAAGGGGATTGATCCATTTTCAGCCATATGATGCTTCATGATGTAAGCTTGCAGCTTTTAAATTTACACTTATGATTGAGAATATTGGGACTAAAATGTATGTTGACATTTGGAAATGCAAATATTGGAAGAAGAATGTATGTTGATATTGGTCAACCAAACTAGTGGATTCTAATGGATATCTATCTTTCTCTTTGGCCACACAGTATTGAACTCCCTATCTTTAGCTAATACAGATTTTCAAATGAACAAACTATATTTCAATGCGCGGTGCTAATCCCATATGTTGCAGAATATGTTGTCAAGCCTGTGACCTTTCCAAACAGATTGCCTGGATTTCCTGATGAGGTCAGTTCAAACCTTTAGAGCCACGTAGGACATCTGTATTTACTGTTTATAGAATGCCCATTCTGTGTCAGATACCATTTTAAGTTCTTTGCCTATATTAACTAATAAAATCTTCAAGTCACTGTATGATATAGATATTATTATTCTCACAAGGATATTAAGTAACTTGGCCAAAGTCACAGAGTTTGTAAGTGGCAGAACTGGGATTTGCACTTAAGGAGTTGGACTCAAAGTTGTGGCAG